>PVJI01007556.1:0-77392 GCA_004026765.1 Micronycteris hirsuta
GGGGCAGTCTTGTAGGACTGAGCATCTGATTTTTAGGTAGATAGTGTCATAATTGAGCTGAATTGTGGCATACCCAACTGGTGTCGGAATTGTTTGGTGGTGTGGAAAAAACACATGGGAACTGGTTTCTGAAACAAAGGTGTTAATCTTTTTATATTTTCACTAATTACATAACATCTCCAGAGTAGATTAACTTCTGAATTTACGTATGTCCAGTATAATAGTTTTCTTCTGTTACTTAGAATATATTTTGTATTCCTTTTTTCTTAGTAGCAATGCTAATTTTTTCTGGTTCTATAGATTTCATATTTCCTATCTGTTAAGTTTCAAACATTTTTTGAGGCCTCTTTTTGAAAATAACAGCTTTCAAATTATGTTTCACACCCTTAGGTTTGCACAGTTTTTTCTGTGCCCCTTGTTTGATGAGAGTTGCAAAGACAGAGAGGTGAATGCAGTTGATTCAGAACATGAGAAGAATGTGATGAACGATGCTTGGAGACTCTTTCAGTTGGAAAAAGCTACGGGGAATCCCAAACACCCCTTCAGCAAATTTGGGACAGGTTTGTCAACAGCAGCTTTCATACATTAGTTCTCCTTGACCTAATTTAAACCCATGGCCTCTTTGCATAGCATTGTATTTTACAGTTCAAGACAGAAGATTTCAGAACTCATTTTTATAAACTCACAGTCTGACACTGAGAAATGGTTATTATGTTATCATTACTTCTTTTATTTCTTAAACCTTAGCCCCTGTACTTAAAGTATCTGCCTAGTACCAGTGTAGGCACCTATATTTATGACTCATGACCTAAGATGCAGCTGAAGCTTTAGTGTATGGGCTCCATGGAGAAAGTGATACGTTACTGAGAGTGGTGACCAAATATGAAGTTAGTTTGCTGGGTACAAAGGTAAAGTATTGAATTCAGAGATTAGAAACAATAATAATGAAGTTCCAAAAGAAGAATGTCAAACCGGGGTTAGGTCCTTGCATTGGACTTTATACGTAATACTCAGGATATTCTCAAAATTGTGGTAACGTTGACCTAAGCATTTGCTCTGTAGAGGGCTACTCTGGCCATCCCATTCAGACAGAGGCCTAAATGTTTAAGGAGCAGAGTGAATAGAGTTGTGAATAGATATAAACCAGAATTTCAAAGGGAGGACATAGTGGATCTTTTTATTCTAAAGTCTACTTTCTAATAGAGATTAAAAATATTATACTTTTCCTCCTACCTTCTAAGTTCTTCTAGATGGGCTTATAATCAAATTAACAGAGACAGATTAACAGGAGAAAATCAAATTTTAATAAACGCATATGGGAAAGTCACATAAGCATGAAAATTTCAAAAACAATGAGGCCACATTGGGTATATATGACAATTTAGACAAAAGAGAAAAAGTCAGGGGAATGGGGTCTTAGATTTCAGAAACGAGATGATTTATAGGTACTTGTGGAAGAGGGGAACACACATGGCAGGAAGATTCTTGCTAGGCAACTCAGAAACAATGGGACACAGGGTATCTAGCTAACAGGCCCCTGCCTGAAGCCCTCCTATTTACCATACTTAATTCAGATTAAGCTAAAACAAAATTCCCTTCTTGGAGTCGACCTTTCCATCTCAATCTCATAGGCAAGACGGGGAAGGGTCAGAGGTTCTTTCTGAGTCTTATTTCTTAATAAACAGCTTAATATCAGTATCCCAAAAGGCAGCTTCAGAATGGCAAAACTTCGATCCCCAGTGCTTCTAAATAGAAGTGCTATTTTTAATGCTCACTTCAGGGCTTGTTGAATCCCCCTGCTCCCATTGCCTTCACCTCTAACCATCTGCTTGCATGGCAGTCAGCTATGGGGATGGCTCTGTGCGAGATACAGTGCTATAGAAGACGCACAAGGCTCCTGCTCTCAAAGTGCTGAAGTCTGGAAGGAGATTTGAGGTGGGGATGACAGGGTGTAAACAACAAAAATTAGTGTGGAGAGTCTTGATTTTATAATTGTACCCTTTTTTAAAATGCAGGTTTTTTTTTAACTAAAATTGTTTAAATATTTAATCAGTACTAAAATGCTTAAATTAAAAAACAAAAAGTCTCCCTCTTCCTCTACTCCCTCTTCATCTATTCCCACTTAACAGATGTAATTGTTGTTAACAGGTTGCTATGATTTAAAAAATACTGCTTTGGGATTATAAAATGACATATAATGAATAGATTGTTTAGTGTACTTTCAAATTTATGCTTACAATCAAACCTTGGTTCTCAGACGTCTTTCATTTTGAATAACCTGGTTCTTGACCAAGTTCTTTGTGGGAAAAAAATGTCTCAGTTGTCAAACAAAACTTTGGTTCTTGACAGACCTTTCATGCTGATACTGTATTTCTAATGGGAAAAAAATGATTCTGTTTTTGAACAAATTGCTTCTTGAACAGCCTTCTGGAATGAATTAAGTTTGAGAAGCAAGGTTCCATGTATTATGTAAGTTAACTTAAGAGACTTTTGAAAAAAACTATAAAGAAAGCTTTCTGAGGAATTGCGGCCAAGATAGAGGCGTAGGTAGAAACCCTTCTCTTTCTTGCACAACCAAAAGGAGGATAACAACCAATCTAAAATCAATAAGTGATCAGAAGTGCCAGAAAATCAAACTACATGGAACTCCGACAACCAAGGAGTTAAAGAAACAGTCAACCAGACCAGTAAGATGGGCAGACAGAGAGAACCTGTGGCAAGGTGGTGGATAGTGCGGGCAGGGCTGGCTGAAGGTGAAACTGAGACTCAGAGATGACTGTGGACTATGGGGTTCCACAGTGGGAGAAACCCCCAGTCTCACACAAGAGTCTATTGGAAAGTGCGCCAGAGAAAAGCAGGCGAGCTGCACTGTTCCCTCTCTGGCCTCTCTCTCATAGGCAGTGCCATGTAGCAGCAAGGAGGGTTGCCCTGCCTGGCTGAATACCTAAGGCCCCACCCCCTTACAACTTAACAGGTTCACTGAGACAAAGAAATAGGGCCCAAATGAAAGAACAGAGCAAAACTTTAGAAAGAGAGCTAAGCAATGAGGAGATAGCCAACCTATCTCATGGAGAATTCAAAGTCCTTATAATCAAAATGCTCACAGAACTGATTGAGCTTGGTCACAAAATGAAAGATATCCAAAGTGAAAAAAAGCAGAATATTCAGGGAACCAAAGTGACAGGAAGGAAACCAGGACTCAAAACAATGATTTGGAATAAAAAGAAATAATCATCCAACTGGAACAGAATGAAGAAACAAGAATTCAAAAAAAATGAAGACAGGCTTAGGAACCTCTGGGACAACCTGAAATGTTCCAATATCCAAATTATAGGGGTGCCAGAAAGAGAACAACACCAAGAAACTGAAAACTTATTTGAACAAATAATGAAGGAAAACTTCCCCAATCTGGTCAAGGAAATAGACTTCCAGGAAGTCTAGGAAGCCCAGAGAGTCCCAAAGAAGTTGGACCCAAAGAGGAACACACCAAGACACATCATCATTAACTTACCCAAGATTACAGATGAGAGAATCTTAAAAGCAGTAAAAGGAAAGGAGAGAGTTATCTACAAAGGAAATCCCATAAGACTACCAGCTGATTTCTCAAAAGAAACCTTGCAGGCAAGAAGGGGCTGGAAAGAAGTATACCAAGTCATGAAAAGCAAGGACCTCCTTCCAATATTACTCTATCCAGCAAAGGTATCATTTAGAATGGAAGGGCAGATAAAGTGCTTCCCAGATAAGGTCAAGTTAAAGGAGTTGACATTCACCAAGCCCTTATTATATGAAATCTTAAAGGGACTTATCTAAGAAATTGAAGAAGACCAAAAACTATGAATAGTAAAATGACAGCAAACTCACAACTATCAACAAGTGAATCTAAAAGAAAAGAAAAACAATGAAAACAAAAACTAAGCAAACAACTAGAACAGGAACAGAATCAGAGAAATGGACATCACATGGAGGGTGTTCAGTGGGGAGGGAGGGGGAGGAATTGGGGGAAAGGTACAGGGAAGAAGAAGCATAATTGGTAGGCATAAAATAGATGGGGAGAGGTAAAACAAGGTATAGGAAACAGAATTCAAAGAACTTATAAGTACAACCCATGGACATGAACTAAGGCAGGGGGAATGCTGGAGGGTTGGGGGGTGCAGGGCCGAGGGGGGGATAAGGGGGGAACAATTGGGAAAACTGTAATAGCATAATCTATAAAATATACTTTTAAAAAAATGAAAGTGTTCTTTCAGTTTGGTACCTTACTCTTATGTATACCCAGTAACAGCCAGGGAATTAGCATACCTTTACAGAATTAGAAATTTTAAAAATTGCAGTTAAAAATAATGATTGTATTCTTTAGATTTATATACTTGGCACTCAGTATCAGTATCATTGCTAAAGATGAATACTCTGGTCCTTAAAATGTCTGTGTAATGCTGATTTGTTTGAAAAATGGCTTTGCTAGAGAATGTCAGTGTACAAAGGATATCAAGAAGGGAATGTGAGTTAAAAAAATTTGTTTTCAAAATTATTATACCCAAGTGATTGTTGCCCTTTAAGTAGTCCGTTTGGTAGGTTAGATACTTGCCCCAACAGTGCTGCTATTGCGCAGATTGTATTGGAGCTCCTCTTTGGGAGTTGCCTTCTTTCAAAAGCCTCACTGGTGACAAGTCATAATCAGCGTAATTCAGAAGCAGCCACAAATCTTCCAGAAATAAATCTAGTGAATTAGGTGAGTAATATTACTTTTTGTGACAAGCAAAGAAAAATCTTAAAATGTGCTAAAGGAGAGTTCAGTAGTGATTGGCAAAGAGAAACACTGAATGGCCATTCGTGTATGGGTGGGGTTTGAGGGCATATTGGTCTTTGTAACCACCAACAAGGCCAGGCGGTTAGTCAGCAAAGGATGAAGTAATATAAACAGCTAAGATGAATAAGCCAGTCTCAATACGACAGGACAGAAAATGCGATTTAAGTAGTGCAAATGCCAAGTTACCTTCTTTCTGATTTTAGAAATAAAAACTAACGTTTAATTTTTTGGAGTAGAGGTTCTGTCATTTTTCAAGTCAGAAACATTTGAAGATATGATGAAAGCTTTAGCCCTAGAAATTACACATACTGAAAATTTTGTAAAAGTGATCCTTGAAGAAGAGTCCTTGTCAGAAGTTCATGCTTAATTTATTTGTTATTTTTGAATGATTTTAGATGTTTATGTGAATGTCGGCCGTTTTGCCCATCAAGGGATTATGATTTATTATTTTAATATTAACAATATTTAAATATAAAATATTTTTTATTATTTTTAAAAGATTTTATTTATTTATTTTTAGACAGAACGGAGGGAGAAAGAGAGGTAGAGAAACATCGATGTGTGGTTGCCTCTCACGTGGCCCCCACTGGGGACCTGGCCTGCAACCCAGGCATGTGCCCTGACTGGGAATCGAACCGGCGACCCTCTGGTTCGCAGCCTGCGCTCAATCCACTGAGCTATGCCAGCCAGAGCTAAATATAAAATATTTTTAAAGAATGTTTAAATAATATTTATACAATAATATCGGGAAAAGCTGGGTATTTTTAAATGAACAAAATCCAAGTATTGTGTTATTTATTTTTAAGAAAACCTTATGATGTTTGTCTGTTACAGTGGTTTTTCATGCTTCAAAAGTAGTATAGATCAGTGGCTTTAAAACTGTTTTTTAAACACTCCACAGTAAGAAGGATGTTTTATTTAGCAACGCAGAGCACACAGATGTGTGTTTGTGAAAACAGCTAAAACAAAAGTTTTACCAGACAATATCTATCTTACATCTTGGGATGTAGTCTGATACCCTCTGTTAAATTGTTTCTTCTTTAAAAAAATTCTGGTCTGCCAATTCATTAAACTTATTTCATTACTATTGAATGGGTCCCAGTCCACAGCTTAAGTAAACAAAAGTCATAGGCAGTCATTTCAGTAAACAGAGAAAAAAATTTGATAAAACTCAGCACTCATTCATGAACAACAAGAAAGCAAAAAAACAACTCTTGTTCTGATAAAAACCTGTGTCAAACATCATGATTAACGAAGTTTCAAAAGGATTTCCATTGGAAGTCAAAAACAAAACAAGAATAACCTCTAATCATTTTTTTGTTCAACTATACTATAGGTACTAATTATTGCAGTAAGTTAAAGGGGAGATGTGATATGTAAAATGTGGAAAGGGAGCAAAAGAAAACTTTGCTTATTTCCCTACAGTATACTTGTCTGCATAAGAATATTCAGGAAAACCTTCAGATCAACCATTAAACACAAGATGATTCACCAGATAATTTAAAAGAAGAGAAACACACTAAAATTGTGTTCTTCATAGATGCCAAAATACTCAACAAAATACTAGCAAACCAAATTCAGTAGCACATTAAAAAGGATCATGCACCATAAGCAAGTGGGATTCGGACCAGGGATGCAAGGGTGGTTCAACATCCTCAAAACAATGTGATTCATCACAACAACAGAACCAAGAATGAAAAATTATATGATTATCCCAATGGATGCAGAAAAGCATTTGATAAAATTTCTTGTCTATTTATGATAAAAACTCAACAAGGTGGGTATAGAAGGAACTCAACCTTAACTTGATAAAGGCTGTATGTGACAAGCCCACAGCTAACATCATTCTCAATGGTGAAAAGCTGAAAGCTTTTCGTTTAAGATCAGGAACAAGACAAGGATGTTGACTCTTACCACTGTTATTCAACATGGTACCGGAAGTACCTAGCCATACCACTGAGACAGAAAAAGAAATAAAAGGCATCCAAACAGAAATGGAAGAAGTAAAAATGTCACTGTTCACAAATCACATACTGTATATAGGAAACCCTAAAGAATCCACCAAAAGATGATAGAATTCAGTAAAGTAGCAGGATACAAAATTAATATACAGAAATCTATTGTGTTTCTGTACACTCATAATGAACAATCAGAAGGAGAAATGAAGAAAACAGTCCCATTTACAATTATATCAAAAAGAATGAAGTACCTAGGAATAAACTTCAGCAAGGAAGTGAAAGACCTGTACTCTGAAAACTGTATGACATTGAAGAAAGAAATTGAAGAGGACACAAATAAATGGAAGGATATATAGTGCTCATGGATTGGGAGGATCAATATTGTTGAAATGACCATAGTACACAAATTCACAGATTCAGTGCAATTCCTATCAAAATCCTAATGTCATTCTTCTCAGAGCTAGAACAAATAATCCTAAAACATATATAGAATCACAAAAGGCCTCAACTAGCCAAAGCAATCTTGAAAAAGAAAAACAGAGTTGAAGTGTCAAACTTCCTGATCTCAAACTGTGCTACAAAGTTATAATATTCAAAGCAATATGGTATCGGCACAAAAACAGACACATAGATCAATGGAACAGAATAGAGTCCAGAAATAAACCCTTACTTAATATGGTCAACTGATTTATGACAAAGGAGATAAAAATACACATTGGAATAACAATAGTCTCTTCAAGTGTTGTTGGCACAGGTGCATGCAAAAAAAAAAATTGGACCAGTGTCTCACAGAATAAGCAAAACTCAAAGTGGGTTAAATTGAAATGCCTCTTGGGCAGTACACAGAGAGTAGGAGGTATAGTCCCAGGTGCTCTCCACGCCTCATAGCCATGCCTCACAAAATTGAGGAAATCAAGGACTTCCTGCTCACAGCCAGGCAAAAGGATGCCAAATCTGTTAAGATCAAGAAAAATAAGAACAATATGAAATTTAAAGTCTGATGCAGGAGATTGCTTTATACCTTGGTCATCACAAAGGGAAGGCCAAGAAACTGAAGCAGTCCCTGCCCCCAGGTTTGGCAGTCAAGGACTAAAATGAACCAGACATGCTGATCTGTATTAAAATGTTAAAAAAAATTTTTAATGTGTTAAAGACTTAAATGTAAGACCTGAAACCATAAAACTCCTAGAAGAAAACTATTTGACATCGGTCTGAGTAATATCTTTTGGATACATCTATTTCAGCAAGAGAAAAAAAGCGAAACTAAACAAATAGGACTACATCCAACTAAAAAGCTTCTGCACAGTGAAGGAAACCTTCAACAAAACAAAAAACAACCTACTGAATGGGGGAATATATTCACAAATGATACACCAATAAGGGGTTGATGTCCAAAATGTATAAGAAATTCATACAACTTGACAAAAAAATAAACAATCCAATTGGAAAATGGGCAGAGGACATGAAAAGACATTTCTCCAAAGACATACAGATGGCCAACAGACATAGTAAAAGATGCTCAACTTCACTAATCATCAGAGACATGCAAATTAAAACCATAATGAGATACCACTTCACACCAGTCAGAATGGCTATCATCAATAAATCAATAAATAACAAGTGCTGATGAGGATGTGAAGAAAAGTGAATCCTTGTACACTGTGGAGGGACTGAAAACTGGGACAACCCCTATGGAAAACAGCATGGAAATTCCTCTAACTAAAATAAATATACCATACGACCCTGGCAGTTCACTTCTGGGTATTTAGCCAATAAAACAAAACTACTGATGTAAAAAGATATATGCACCCCTATGTTCATTGCAGCAGCATTTACAATCGCCAAGGTATGGAAGTTACCTAGTTGTTCATCGGTAGATGAATGGATAAAGAAGATGTGATATGTATATATTCCATATATAATAATTTCAAGTAACTAACTATAGATACATTAACCTAAACCTTTGGAATCATGGGTTTTTAGAGAACTTGTAAGATTTTCATGATTATAACTATCATAACTATTATAACTTGACCATTTCCTGAGAACTTTGTAAGACATACGGTTGAGATAGCTGTAGTTTCTCAAACAGATTTTTAAAACTTTAAACTTAGTCTTTCCCACATAATGTAAGAAATAGATGGCTGACTTCAGGAAGATAAATTCTATTTCCTTGAAAATCAGTATATATTTTAATACCTGAGTTTATAAACTTTTTAAAAAATAGAATTTAAATTGTTACCATGATAGTATAAAGTAGCATTTACTGAGCTTTACAATTTATAAAACCCCATTCTTGTCTGTTACCACTTTTCATAAGTCACAATCGAAGTTCAGATGCTATACTGCGCCTTAACATTGATTATTCATTTAGTCCTCACAGCAGTCCTGTGACATTGGTTCTGTTTTTCTTATTTATAAATAAGGAAATGGGTTTATAGAGGTTAAGAAACTTGCCTGTGTCCGGTAACTAGGAAACCAATGAGTTAGGGATAGAGCCCTCACTCTTAACAATCCGGCATGTATCCACCTTACCCCTATTTTACAGACAAAATAAAGGAGCCCTTGGAGATACTTGGAGACTTTTCCAAGGTTGCTTAATTAGTGTGTGATGGAGCCAGGACAAGAACCCTGAATGTCCCATGCACCCAGCCAGTGCCCTCTCCCAGCAGGCTCAGAGTGGCAGTCTCAGTGGGTCAGCAACCCTGATACCCTGAGTCCACTGTGGGAGCTCACTGTGACGATGACAGAGCCAGAGAGGCAGGAGTCAGGATTTTGGTAGCAGCATTTTAATTTGATATAAATGACCCAGCTGAATTAGCACTAAATTAGGACAGTATGTGTCTAGAGACTGAACTGGTATTTGTTATCCTGGCCGTATTCACACTGTTCTCTACACATGCATTCTTAGGTAGAGGAAAGTCATCTGGACCTTTTACTGAACTTTCTTCCCTACTTTACTGCCGTGGTTTCTGTGACATACCCAGGAATCAGGAGTCCCTCCTGCAATTCAAATCATAGCAGTAGTAGCTGCTGTTTATTGTATTTATTTTCTATGATACATCAAGTATAATGTTAAATGCTTTAACATTTTTACAGATTTATTGCTGGTCCTAAAAGAGATCAGTACAAACGCATTTGCCAGACTATTCGCTACACTACTTAAACATAAACATTACAATACAGTGTGAGCACCTGATGTGTACTTTTCCAATTGCATTTTCCTCCCTGCTTCTGACAGATAACCACTGTCTTAAGTTTGGTGATTATTGTTCCCATGCTTTTTTTTTTTTTATAAAACATTGCTAGTCATGTATTTGTCTCTAAGCAATATGTTGTGTAGTTTTTTAAACTTTGTAAAAATGGTATTTTATTGTGAGTAATCTATGCTACTTGTATTTTTTCCTTTAATGTTATATTTTTAAGAGTTATCCATATTGGTGAGTGTGCTTTTGATCAGTTTTTTATTTTTATTTTTGCTGCTGTTTGAATAATTAATTGAACCATGTACAACTATTTGTCATTTTCCTGCTACTGGAACAGTGCTGCTGTGAGTAATCCTTGTACGTGTTTCCTTGTACACAGAGGTTTCTAGGGTACCAGGAGTGGAATTACTGTAGAGTAGGACATGTACATCTTCAGATTTAACAGATATTGTCTAATTGTTTCCTATAGAGGGTGATTCAGTTTGCATTCCCTCATGCAGTGTCTGAGTTCTCATTTCTCCATGTCCTTAAATAGCACTTGGTATCGTCAGATTTTCCATTCTCGTTATTGGATGTTAAATATTGCCTTATGCTTTTTTACATGTGTTTTTTCCTAATTCAGTGCAAGCCTGCCAATGTCAGGATAAGAGGTTGAGTCTAAGAGAAGTTAAATAACTTGCGCAAGGTTACACAACCAGAAGGGGGCTTATCCTGGATCAGATGATAGCTCTGCCAACACCAAAGCCTGTGCCTGCTCCTCTGCACTTTCCTGCCTGGGTGGGAGTCACAGTACTGACAGCAGTAGAGTCCACTCAGTAATTTATGGACTGGTGATGGAATTCTGTGCATCATGTCCTGCTTTTTCTTTCATTTCCTCACCTAACTATTTCTTGAGAACTTCCGATGGCTAGCTTTCCTGTTTATAGAAAACAAAAGAATTATTATTATAAAAGGGTTAGTAAACATAATAGCAAGCCTGGCTCTGGCCCATTTGTACCTGGTATCCATGTTTCTCTCTCAGTGTATTGAGAGCTGACTATTCTGACCTCAAGAGAGTCATAGTGGAGAACCTTTCCCTCTTCCTAATTCAGGAGCTTCTAAGGATACGGAACTGCCATTCTGGGATGTGTTTCTAAATGGACCACCATTTCCTTTTTGTCATCATGTATTAGGAAGACTGAAAATATCCAGGCAGCAAACAAATGAGCATGTAGATTTGTAGAATGGTATCTGTTTGTGGCTAAAAGCTCCTTTTGAGAACAAATGTGATTGTCTCTAGTTACCTGTCTTGCCAGAGACGCAGTATCATTAGACTGTGTGCCATAGGTGAGCCAGATAGCTGTTGGCAGTGACACTTTGGCTCATTTTTCATTTAACTTTTTATTGAAGTATAATAAATTTATAGAGGAGTATGTTGGGTTTGATAAACTGTTTTTACTTTTGCTGCTATTTGAAGAATCAAATAAATCTACCACTTATTTATGTATAACGCATTGAACTTTTAAAACCTAAGCACGGCATGGAATCAGCACCCAATCAAGAAACAGAACATTACCAGCACCTCACCAGCCCTTTTTGTACCCCTTTGTAGTCACTGTCCACCCCCGAGGGTACCTCTGTCTGCCTTCACGGAACCCGGATTAGTTTTTGTTTTATGTAAATGAAATGATACAGAGTACATACTCTTTTGTGTCTAGCTTTTCTCATTCAACATTAAAGTTGTGAAGTTCGTCTATACTGCTGCATATAAATATTCATTCTCTTTGCTTTACAGTATTCTGCTGTGGTCTTTTAGCTCCTTGTATTATAATTGTCAGTATTTTGCCAGTGATCCATGTTTTAATGTGTTTAGAGTATGCTCCTGCTTTATCTCTGTATTTTAAAATCTCTGTACCTTTTAAAAAAGATAAGGAGTGGAGATTAGAATGGTAAGATATTCAGGTACATTTTAATCAAAGCAGAATGAGCTAGAGCCAGTTAACCTGAAAGAATTTTAAATTCTAGATGGACGCCATAATCTTGGTCTTCATAAACTTTGATTTGAGATTTTTTTTTAAACTAGAATATTGGCTAGATTGTGAATAGGCAAATCAGATCACATTTAGACTAGTAATCTGATTTCTCCATTATTACATTTATAGTCTGTTGAAATGAAACTTAATTTCCCCAAATATGGGTGTCCCAGTGTGTTGATCTTTGTCCAAATATTGTAGGAATCCGAGCTTGGCAGTGTGAATGACTAAGAGCTGTATGCCTAGTCCCTCCGGAACAGAGGCTTTTAGAATCTTCATTTAGTGGAACAGGGAAGCACCATCAATGCTCAAGTTTCACTGTGAAATGAGAGAACTTCAAGCCATTACTCAGCAAAAAGCATATTTTTTTTTCCTGAAGAACTGAGACTTGGGGTACTTTTAAGAAATCTGAGTCCTCTAGGAAGAGTGAGGGGATGTCCCAGGACCCCATGTAGAGCTGATCTGGGATTGAAGTGGATCTTATTGAGAAACTGAGAAGACTAGTTAAGAACCTAGAAACTTGACTAGCAGGCTACTGCTAGCAAAGATGACTACATTTGGTTGCTTTGTAACTAGAAAAAGGTTAATGAGTACTTGCCGCACTCCGTACTGGATCTGTTGATTCGAGCATCCTGGGGCGTGAGTCTTGGCTCACAGTACTATGCAGCTAGCTCTCTGAGTCTACAGACTGGGTCTGAGATCGCCATCTGGTGGCTCTCTCTGGATATCCAGGTTAGCGAAAGAGGGACTCCTGATGTCAGTTCATCAATCTTTGTAGGAACCCAAAGGGGAAAATTATATCAAGAATATGTTCTGCCATGGTTTCATCTCTGCAAATGAAAGACAGGAGCTCATTTAAGTAGGAACAATAATTAAAGTTATACTACATAGGATCTTAGGATATTGCTAGTCAAGATGCCATTTTTAGAGAGAGAACAATCATTGAAGTTCCATCTCTCAGTCTTTACATTGCAGTATCTTTATTAGAAAGGTAGTACTTAGACAGTGTGGCTGTTTGCTTTGACCTGCATATTTCATCCTAATTTGATTAGTTATTTGATTTCATAAGAGATCTCATAGCGAGATCTTGAGACTTATAAAAATCACTTGAGACTTATAAAAATAGCATTGAATCCTATTTTTACTAGTCTAGATCAAATTCATAAGAATTCGCATCACAGATTTAATGCTCCAGCCAAGAATAGTACATTTATTTCCACAAGTACTTGGCAAGTTCCAAAAAGATTCCTTAGTGACTGTTTAATTAGTTAGGGAGCACATAGGGAATTGAAGGAAGTATGAATGAAGGCCGTGTGGGTCTCATTTTGTCTTACAAGTGCTCATAATGCTTACTGTCTCACAGGGGTTTTAGGAAGTATAATTTTTATAAAGAACTTTAAGTTCCCGGGGGGTCAGAAATTCTCTATAGTTTAAAATATTACAAGTTTGTACTATATTGTCTTTTTTATCCAGCTTGCATTCAGACATATTCAACCAATCATTATGTGTGTTAGCTTGAACTCTGTTTTTTAAGGCCACATATTTTGCTTTTTCTAAGTAATGTTTTTCTTTCCTTTTAGGTAACAAATATACTCTAGAGACTAGACCAAACCAAGAAGGCATTGATGTCAGACAAGAGCTACTGAAATTCCATTCTACTTATTATTCATCCAACTTAATGGCTATTTGTGTTTTGGGTCGAGGTAAGAATCCTTAAAATTTTTTCATTGAATTGGATAATGAAATTTTGCACTTTGAATTTTTTAAAATATTTGGAAGAAGAATATAATAAGATATTACTTTTTCTCTGCTCAGAGGCTTTTGAAAATGATCTCCTTGTAGAAAAAGAGCTTATGTGATTTTAAATGGAGAACCGAAGGAAATATAAATTAATCATAGGTGCTCTGGGCATATAAAACAAGGAAAGGAAATATAAAGGAAAAGAGTGACGGAATTGACCTGATAACAACTCAGAAAACTAGAAATAATATTAAAAGACAGATGGCGATAACCAGGGGAAACTCTGAAATTTAAAAAACAAAGGTTTGATTTTTTAAAATGCACATTAACTAGTGGTAATATGTTGTTTCCTCCTATCAAATTACCATAATTTTGTTTTTGGTTTTGTTGTAAGTAATACTCATTATGGAAGAGAGGTATGCTTTTGTATTGGTGGTGGCATGTAGTTGTTCCACACTTTCTGGAGGACAGTTTAACGAGATGGATTACCTTTAAAAGGAACATATTGGCCTCCCAGTGCTAACCACAGGCTGTGTTCTTACACTGACAGAGGAGGCAGAGTAAACCCCATACATCCCTCAGCCCTGGCCCTTTGCCTGGTCCGTGCTGGGAATGGGAGGACATGGGGAGAGAAAAATGTGCATTTCTGCCTTTACAAGAGCATTCTAAGGAAGTAATCAGAGTTGTCCTAACAGGTGATGTACAAGGATTTTTTTTTGGGGGGGGTCAATATAATACTTATTAGTGAAAAGTGAGAAACAGTCTAAATGTTTAAAATAGGAGATTGGCTGAAATAGTGATGTTATAACAAAATAATTGAGCATTTTATAGAAAATAGTATTTCTTCTCTCACTTTCCTCCTTCCTACTTTATTTTTCTTTATAACATTTTTTACCACCTGAAATATTAAATATTTGTTTATCGTTGTCTACTCTACCAGAATCTTAGTTACTTGAGAATAGAAACTGTTTTGTTCATTGCTTTGTCCTCAATGCCTTGGGTGGTGCTTGGGGACAAAATAGAAAACAGAGCACTCTATAAAAACAGTGTGCTATGTGATCCCATTTGTGTATGTAAAAAATTCTACTAGACATAAGTTGGAGACACAAAAGAAAGTAGAAAGATGCGCACCAGAAATTTAATAATGCGGGATAGTAGCTAAGAACTCATCCTGTGGAGTCGGACAGCTTGGGTTTGAGTTCCAGGTATCCTCCTTATTCAGTCATGTGGCTGCGCGCTAACAAAGTCACTTCAATTCTCTGAACGTCAGTTTTTGCCTTTGTAAAATGGAGGTGATACCTCATGCCTGGTGTGAGGTTTAATTGAGATAGTGTAGAAGAAGTATTCAGTGTAGTGCTGGACACACAGCAAATGCTCCATGAATGGTGACTACTCTTAGCACCCTGTAATCATATGATTATGGGTGACTTTTGTTTTTCTACATTTTCTGCTATTGGCAAATGTTACTTTTGTAGTTAGAAAATAAATGATATATATATATATATATTTTTTTCTAATTTGGCAATAGCAATCAAGATATAAAATGGGTCCGAGAAGTGAGTGCTAATAAAAAAAGTATAACCCTATGTGTTTTCTAAATGGAGGTAGCTCTAGAGTGTTAAATATTATTGGAATTTAGAGCCTAGTTCCGGGAATAGATGCTTAAGCTGCATTTTTGTCTATGTCATATTGAGAAAAAATATGATTTCAATAAGCACTTATTGGACAGGTTAATGATAGCAGATGAATCAGACATGAGCGCTGCCCTCAGCGTTCTTGTTTTAGTGGCAGTGACAGAGTGTCTAAAAGAAACTAAATGTTTCCGTTCCCTCATCCAATACACATTGCTCTCCCAGTGTGACTGACCTCCATGCTAAGGGGCCTGGGAGTGGCTTGCTTACAGTACAGAGGTGTTAAGAGGAAGCAGGATCTCTTGGAGGACTGATAGATAATCTGTTCCTCCTTCCAGGAGGAGGGGAGAGGAAGAGTTACCATGTGGAAGGTTCTTTGTTCTCCTCAGGGGCCGTCCCTCTAGTTGTGTCTGCAGTAATTACATGGACACTTAGCAAATAGGTACCTGTCAAGTATAGACACCGGGATGCCAAGTCCTGATGATGTAAAAGTGAATGAGACCCAGTTCCCTGATTGATATAGCCCACAGCTTAGTGGTGAAGACAGGCTATACAGCATTGTACAGCTGCTTTACCTTTAAAAAACTGTATTGTGAATTTATGCTTTTAGGCTAGAAATCCTCAAAAGGTACACCTGGTAAGATCTTGCTGTAAAGGGCTTGGCCGTCATCAGCACTTCAGGTCAACAAACCTTTGTTGGCTGTCTACCTTCTCACATGACCCATCTGTGTCTCTTTATGTCAGAGATGTCACTGACCTCTCTCACTCCAAATGTAGCCGGCTAGTTCCCATGTTCACTTGTCATGTAACACGCAGCCACTGGTCTGCCTGTTATTTGGCTCTGAACATTTTGGGGTCCTTCATACATGTCAAAAAAAATCAAAGTAAAAATAACGTATGTTTTGTAAATAAAGTTCAAATCTCACATGTATAGGCCTAGAAGAGAGTTTCATACATATAAAGGCAGTTCTCAAATAGTGATTAAATGCTCTCTAAAAAGTTCATGGAAAAGTTCAAAATGGGTCATAGAATATCAAGGGAAATCTCTTATTTGATCCAAATGCTTCTTGACAGTAACAAGTGATGAATGTTTATACCATTTATAAGTAACCTATTTTTAAGGAGACAGAATCAAGGTGAATGGTTATCTTGTTTATAAAAAGATAACTTTTTTTCACTTTTTCCTTTTTAGAATAATAGTAATGTCTATACACGGGGAAATTTTCATCTGAATGGGATCAGATGGAAATCAAGTTCTTCTTCCTCATCTCCTCCTATGACCTCTATACCTTCTCCTCAAAGATAGTCAGTCACCTTCATTAAAAAAAAAGAAAGAAAAAAGATAGTCACTTATGACATTTCTTATACTTCCAAAGTAGAATTTCGTTAATATACTAACATGTATGTATGTTTGTTAAAAAATTAAATGAACCCTGGCCCATGTGGCTCAGTTGGTTGGAGCACTGTCCCGTAACCAAAAGGTTGCGGATTTGATCGCTGGTCAGGGCACATGCCTGGTTTATGGGTTTGATCTCCCGTCCAGGTGCATACAGGAGGCAACCAATCGATACTTCTCTCTCACATCAATGTTTTTCTCCCTTCCTTTCTCTAAAAGCAATGAAAAAATGTCCTTGGGTGAGGATTTAAAAAAGAATTAAATGAGATTATATCACATGGGATTGTTTTATAGCCTGAAGTTTTCACTTAGTAGATCTTTGAGATATTTTTATATTAGCATATGCAGATCTCTCCCTCATTAATGGCTGCATAAAATTCTAATGTACAGATGTTTCATAACATCTACACATTGGCAGAAGTTTAGGTCAGTT
The DNA here is from genome assembly GCA_004026765.1 of Micronycteris hirsuta. NCBI lineage: Eukaryota > Metazoa > Chordata > Mammalia > Chiroptera > Phyllostomidae > Micronycteris > Micronycteris hirsuta. The sequence continues at coordinate 17,184 of PVJI01007556.1, forward strand.
CCCATTTTTGTTGTCATAAACAGTGCTGCAGTGAACATGTTGTAACTTTATAAGCTTTTGCAAGTACAACTCTTTGTAAAAAATACAGGTAAGTAATAACATAGGAGAACTTGATTTAAGTGGCCATATAATTTTATCAATGATTAAAAGTCTTTGAGTTAGTGTGGCATATTACAGTAAAGAATAATTTAATGTCAGACCTTGGAAGAGACTTCTGATCGTCCCACCCACCCTTCTTTTTCTACAGAACCAGGAGTGGTTAACCAGTTGTCCAAGAAGTCAGTCGACATGGTTGCTTGGTAAAGCTGGGGTTAGAATCCAGGTCCCTCGATCCCCGGCCACCCAGCATCCTTTTCACATTTTGTACTATTTCCCCATAAAATCAACCACTTGCAAACTCTAACATTTGACTTTTAATAATGGCTGTAGACCATGTCAGTTTATAAAGTGAATATCCTATCTGTCAGCTGATGGTTTAGTATAGGAATCATAGATAAAATAGTCAGTTTCCAGACTTGTGAGGTATAATCAGTATTAATATTGTTTAGCAGCTTTAGAAGTTATATAAGGCACTGGTAGGACTTAACTGAGTGCTTCAATTTTAGCCGAAGCAGGGTTTTTTAATTCTACGTTTTCGTTTTAATAGTCCTGAGGTTTTTCAGGAGATCCTAAGTTCCCCACCCCCGCCCCAGCTTTACTGAGCTGTAACTGACATACAACATGTGTAAGTTTAAGGGGTACGATGTGATTTTATATATGTATGTATGATCTTAAGGTCTTGAACACTACTTGTCATATGTTATGATTAGATTAAATTCTGTTTTCCTTATCTCTTTTCTTGTAGAATCTTTAGATGAGTTGACTGATCTGGTGGTAAAGTTGTTTTCTGAAGTAGAGAACAAAAACGTCCCATTGCCAGAATTCCCTGAACACCCTTTCCAAGAAGAACATCTTAAAGTAAGTGCATGTGTTTCTGGTTTTGTTGTGTTTTTTAAATGTGTGGACTTACATGAGTGGGGACCCCAAAAAATGGAATTTATAAAAAATTGTGTATTTATCTTACATGTTTAAACTTCAGTCACCTTCAAAGTACTCTCCATTTGATGCAATCTACCTATCAAGACATTTTTTTCCCACCGCTGAAAACAACTTTGAACTCCTCAATTTTGATGCCTTTTAGTGCTTCTGCCATTATTTATTTCCCTTTGAGGACTTTTTTCATCCAGGGAAACAAAAAAATAAGTCTCTCAGGGTGAGATTGGATGAATAGGGATGGTGGGGCACAGGGGCCATGCTGTTTTTGGTTAAAAACTGCTGAATACTCAGCGCGATGTGGGCAGATGCACCCGTAAGTCACCCATCATGAGATGGGCAAATATGCTGAAAGAGCCTTCAGAAGAATTCACTGAAGCCGAATGCGGCCTCTCACAACGCCACTCATACACGGATACGGGAGGGTTCCTAGGACACTCACCCAGCAGGGGGAGCCTGTGCTATAAGGGGTCCCCTCCAGAAGATAATTCTGAGTTTTTTGGGGTCCCCCTCCTATATACCTAGTTTACCAAAGAGTACATGGAAATTTTTGGAGGTTTTATTATTTATAAAGTTTTTAATATTTATCTGGAAAATCAAATCAGTTTCACATTTGTTAGGGACATGTATCACCAAGAAGATGCCAATATAATCTGATCTTTGCACACTAGAGGTAGGTTTGACAGCTATAATCTTGGTGGGCGGTAAAAGCTAGCATCCAGTGCCAGAAGGAAGCATCTGGAAGGATTTAGCTGCATGGTCTGGGGGACAAAACATGAGCTTTATACCAACTCTAATGACTTCCACCAAAAAAGAGGCCAGATGATTATTTTTTTATGGTCAGTGTGATTTTCTTTGGCAATTGAGTTTCTCTTGAATTTGGAATTCTTCCATGAAAATAAGTATTCTACATAGTTTATAAATGTTTTATTCAGTGGGAGTTGTATGTGGCTAATCTTTTGTGATTTGTTTGTTTTTTCCCCCTCCAGAAAATTTATAAAATAGTACCTATTAAAGATATTAGGAATCTTTATGTGACATTTCCCATACCTGACCTTCAGAAATACTATAAATCAAACCCTGGTCATTATCTTGGTCATCTCATTGGACATGAAGGTCCTGGAAGTCTGTTATCAGAACTTAAATCAAAGGGTAAGTCACTAGGGTGCCGGCTTCTGAGTATAGTGCCACACCATATCTTTTTATTCTAGCTCTCATTTTCTCTTAAATACTTTCCTGTGAAAGAACATTTTTGGATGAGAGGCTATTTGGGGTTTATGGGAGAAAGAGAGGTGGTGGTTGTTAAGTGTGCTTAGTTTTTTGCTTTGGATTTTTTATTGATTTTATTTATTTTTAGAGAAAGGGAAAGGGAGGGAAAAAGAGAGGGAGAGAAACATCAATGTGTGGTTGCCTCTCACATGCCCCTTACTGGGGACCTGGCCAGCAATCTAGGCATGTGCCCTGACTAGGAATTGAACCTGCAACCCTTTGATTCACAGTCCAGCGCTTAATCCACTGAGCCATGCCAGCCAGGGCTTTGCTTTGGATTTTTAAAAAAGTTTTCATAATTTATTTTACCCTTCAGCATTGAGCAGTAAAAGATTAGGTATTTCATAAGATATTTTGGTACTTTTTAAAAATTTATAAAGAGGTTAAAAAGTATAAACTCACATTGGATATTTTTTCCCATCTCTATGAAATGTCAGTACCCATTATTTATTTGCCTGCTCATAACCTTCAAACCAGAGGATGTAGTAGGATCTAGTCAGTTGATGATTTCCAAGGCCCCTCTCAACTCAGGCTTTGCTTTACACAACACTTACACACAGTATTCTTCTCTTGACTTGGGAACTGACTTGAGGAGTCCTAAAGAAAGCTTGCAACCCCGCAAAAATCCCTCCAGTCTTCCGCAATATCTGAAATTGCTTTTATGAACTTTTTCTGTGCCCCCCCCCCAGTCTTTTCTGCAAGAGGTCCATTCTAATCTTTTGGGAACATATAATATGAAACTTTAAAAAAAAATCTCCTGTCCTACAAGAGGCCATACATGCAATCATGTTATTTCTGTTGAATGTTACAGGCTGGGTAAATACTCTCGTTGGCGGGCAGAAGGAAGGAGCCCGAGGTTTTATGTTTTTTATCATTAACGTAGACTTGACCGAGGAAGGATTATGTAAGTATTGACTTTTTTTTTGTTTTTGAATGAAAATTGACTTAGTATGATTTACTTTTTTTTAACTCCTTTATGCTGTGGATCTGTTTTATATTGTAAAGCTATAAAATCTGTACACTTTCTCCACCGTATTTTTCATTCGTAATGTGCCCTTCATTTCATGGATGATTTTCCCACCTTAACATCTGATCATTGTGTTGCACTTGTAAACGTGTACTTGACTCACTTACTACTCCAGAGCCCTTTCTGTCACATCCTAGCTCCTGGACGGCCTTGTGTGCTGGACCCTAAAACCAGTCTCAGGGAGGGGAGAACTTCATTTCGTAGAGGGACCGTCTTCCACTTACCTGACTTTACCTTAGGAGTGAGTTTGCTGCTTTAAAGAATTTGAGAACTGAATTGTTTTTAAGTGTGCCCCTTTTTTCCAGTACATGTTGAAGATATAATTTTGCACATGTTTGAATACATTCAGAAGTTACGTGCGGAAGGACCTCAAGAATGGGTTTTCCAAGAGTGCAAGGTACTTCTGTTTCACCAAAATTCTTCTTAAGGAAAATTTTCAGAAAACATATATATGAGTATGTGAATTACTTTAAACTTAGGGCCCCATGAAACTTTTTAAGTATTTTTTTCCTAATTGAAATAAAACTTTATAGTGCACAGTAGCTGTGGTTGAGGCTTAGTTGTACTAGTCTGATTGGCTGCCTGCAGCACAGCCGAGGGGAAGGAGTTGGATTGCTTTTCTGTCCCTCAGAAGAATGCCAACAGTTCCTTGAGCTCGTATCTGGGTTTACTTTACTCTGTCTGAAGCTGTATGAGCTCTTTCATTTTCGGATCTGATCATGAAAATCTGCAGCAAACTTCAAATAAATAGTGAATTGTCTTATATATGATTGTGGTCTTAAGAGTGATTTCATTGTATATATGGCTGGAAAAGGCTGGCTGTCTCCTTCCTTCTTGTTCTTCCTTCCCTCCCTCCCTCCCTTCCTTCCTTCCTTTCTTTCTTCATAAGAAAAAAACATTATTTATCTTCCAAATTTTTAAAGGCTTCTCTTTAAAAATATGTATTTTATATTTAGGGCCTATCAATATTTTGAAATGTATTTTAGGAAGACAGACATCTTTTTTACCTAGGTAAAAGTTTCAAGGTATAATATCTGTGAATTTTATGACGGTAGTTCTAATCTGGGTGCAGTTCTCTGAATGGGTCAACAAAATTCTCATCTACACACCTAACTGTTGGATCTCACGAGGTTCTTCCACACAGTTTTCCTAATCACTTGTTATTTTTATTCATGCTCTATACATTTTTAAATCAAGCATAGTCATTTTTTGTGAAAGTATAATGAAGTTAAGTATGGAGTAGAAAATCTATAGTGCAAACCAAACACACACACAAAAGGTACTTGTAATAATAGTTGACTTGGGTCTAATTCGATTCACTTTCCATTTTAGGATTTGAATGCCGTTGCTTTTAGGTTTAAAGATAAAGAGAGGCCACGGGGCTACACCTCTAAGATCGCGGGAATATTGCATGTAAGTGTGCTGTTGTTTTATTGTATGTATTGGTGTGTAGAATATTTCAGTGATCCTGCATATATTACTCTTAATACTACACAGATGATAGAAATTGAAGCCGCAGTATAAAATTTTAGACTTTGTAGCAACCTAGCAAACTTTGATGTCAAGACATGCTTAATCTTAATTTTCATCATCCTAAAAATTATCATCTGTAATATTTTCATTACATAGGCATTTTACTTATTGGCTTTAAATATTTTTCAATTCTACAATGTGTTAATAGCTAATTATGTGAAAGCTATAGATCATGTATTCACTTTTTTTCACTTCCATTCTTACCACTCTAGTCTGAACTACCATTGTTTCTTGCCTGGACTGCCATCATAGTCTCTTACCTGGGTTCCCTGTGTTCTTCTTTGTCCCCATTTACTTTATTTTTCCAGCCTTAGTGATCTTTTGAAAACTAGAATTAAATTGTTTTGCTCCTCTGTGTCAAGTCCTTCAGTAGTTTCCCATCAGGGTTGGAATAAAATCCACAATTTTAGCTTGGCCTTCAAGGTGGTCTGGCCCCAGCCTGTCTCTCTGACCATATTTCATATCCCCCAACCTACTCCTCCCATTCCCATTTCACTCCAGTGCTACTGTTTGCCTTATCTTCAAGCATTAAGTTCATCCCTCCACTCAGGGCCCTTATATTTGCCTTATATTTCCCTCCACCTGGAACAGTCTCTAAGCTTTATGTGGCTATGTGAGGGAAGACCTTATCCTTTGGGTCTTTGCTCACATGTCTCCTCCTCAGAGACACCTTCTCTGACCTCCCCATCACATCCCTGCCCCTTTTAAATTTTCTTCGTAGCACCTATACATACAATGACAGTATTTATTATAGCTCCTTTGAGCATAGGGACATCATCTGTCTCATCTGTTGCGCCTGTTGTATCTACAGCAGCCCCTAGAACACTGGTACAGAGTAGGTGCTCATTAAGTACTTGTTGAATGAATCGATCAATCAGTCTGTCTCAGTATATTGGAAGTTGTTCTTACGAAAAAACATCTTTTACCTTATTTTTCCCCACTAGCCAAAAATATAAGACATTTTTCCCCACAACAACTTTATAAATGTCTGATTATGTTCATAGAAATTTGAGAGGAAGTTTGGTTCATAAAAATGTACTTACTTTCTAGTAAGAATCCTATGGATGTCAGCATGTAACCATCAAATTTTCTTCATTAACAATTACTCGGTTTTAGGCAGAAATATTACTCACATTTTTACCTGGAAAAAAATGTGATTTTGCTCTCTATAACATAAGTGTATTTGGGGATTAAGTATAAAATCATGCCATAATATGAAACTGCTTAAAAGTGTGGTCAGGAAGAGGAAAAATTGAGAAATTTTTCTAGTGGATTAAAATTGAATTGAAGGAAAGAGGGAGGTATAAAATAATGGATTTCATGTATTAGAGATTTGATTGCTTTTTAATAAGTTAGCCTTGTACATTTATTTACTTATTTGTTTATTTACAGTATTATCCCCTAGAAGAAGTGCTCACAGCTGAATATTTACTGGAAGAATTTAGACCTGATTTAATAGAGATGGTTCTCGATAAACTCAGACCAGAAAATGTCCGGTGAGTCACTCAACAGATTTTACAGTTACATGCTAATTTTTCAATAATGTTCAGAATTGGAAAACTTGAAATTGTGCATAAAATGCTTTAAAAATTTTTATCAAGCGTGACTACAAAGTTGAGGGAATAGTGCGATGTACCAGCACCGAACTTCAGCAGTCAGTACGCGGCCAGTCTTTGTTATCATTCCCTGCCCCTCTTCACTTATCCTCCCTCCACTGTAAGTACTTTGAGGCAATATCTCTAAAACATGGAGATTCTATCATGAATAAAATGTAATAATAGATTGTCTTAACCTGACTGTACCCTAACTCAAATGCCCAAGGTATCAGCTCACCTACCGATTGTATGAGCAAGTAAGGACACTGTATTTTTTCAAGTGGAAGTAAGGATCACAATCTCAGAACTCTTCTGACCAACCAGTGGCCAAGAAGGAGATCCAAAGTTGGAGGAGCTCACACAGTAGCTGAGGTGCGACTGTTACAGGAGGGTCAGCCCCAAAGAGATTATGAGCTACCACGTGATGCTTCTGCCTTAAAATTGAATCTCCTCTATATTTTTCTAAAGTCAAATAATAGAAGCAATATATTTGACCACATATTTTGCATTTTTAATTTTTCTCCTTTGTCAAGGGCATATTTCCAAAATTCTCCTGAGAACATGACAATTGAGTAAATTTGCTTTTGACACAGTCATTTTATGAATGGGAAAAAATCCATCTAACAAAACTATTCTATCAAAGTCTTTTTTCCTAGTTACCTTTGTTTGAACTTTTCCAGGCATATATTAGCAACAAACAATGGGGTAATTAAATTTTTTAAAAGTGACATAGAACTATAATATATATGCACATTGTACCAATACCAGTTTCCTCGCTTTGATATAGTACCATAATTAAGAAGATGTGACCATTGAGGGAAACCGGATGAAGAGTATATAGGATTCTTTGTACTATTTTTGTAACATCCTATAAATTTACAATTATTTCAAAATAGAAATATTTTTAAAATTAAAACAATTATTTACAATTGGCAACAAAATCATAAAATACTTAGGAATGACTTTAACCAATTAAGCAAAACCTCTACACAAAAAATATATAAAACAGTGCCAAGAGAAACTAAAGACCTTGTGTGAAGATTAGGAGGTGTGATATTGTTAAGATGTCAGTTCTCTCTAATCTGATTCATAGACTCAGTGTAATCACAATCAAAATCTTAGTAGGGTTTGTTTTCCTTGCAGGAATTGGTAGGGTGATTCCAGAATTCATATGGATATATGAAGGATCTAGATTAGCCAGAACACTTTTGCACCCCCCCAAAAAATTGGAGGACTTAGATTTGAAGACTTATTATTTATAAAGCTACAGTAATTAAGACATTGTAGTATTGGCATAAAGATAGACAAAGAAATTACAATAGAACAGAGAGTCCAGAAGTAGGCCCACACGTATATGGTCAATTGATTTCTTTTTTTATTGTGGTAAAAAACATACAACACAAAATTTACCATCTTAACCATTTTTAAGTATATGATTCAGTAATGATAAGTACATTCATATTGTTATGAAACAGATCTCCAGAACTTTTTCATCTTGCAAAACTAAAAATATACCCATTAAACAACTTCTTTTTCCTCTCCTACTATCCCCGGTTATAACCATTCTACTTTGTTTTGACTTTGTTAAATACCTATTATAAGTAGAATAATACAACATGTTTTAATTTCACTTAACATAATATTAAGATTTCCTTCCTTTTGCCCTGATTGAGCGCGGGCTGGGAACCAGAGGGTCCCGGTTCAATTCCCCATCAGGGCACATGCCTGGGTTGCAGGCTGGGTCCCCGGTGAGGGCCATGTGAGAGGCAACCATACATTGCTGTTTCTCTCCCTCTCTTTCTCCCTCCCTTCCCCTCTCTCTAAAATAAATAAATAAAAATCTTAAAAAAAAAGATTTCCTTCCTTTTTAATGCTGCATAATATTCCATTGTATGTATACATCACATTTTATTTAACCATTCATCACTAGTCAACTTATTTTTTGGCAAAGGCACCAACATAATTAAATTGGGAAAGGAAAGTCTTTTCAACAAATGGTACTCTTCCATTATCCATTGTCCATATGGAAAAAATGAAACTTGACCTTTTCCTTATGCCATTCACAAAAATTAATTTGATATAGATTATAGACCTTAGTATAAATGCTAAAACCATAAACTTCTAGAAGAAAACAAAGGAAAATACCTTTAAAACCTTAAGATTTTTTAGAACATAAAAAACAGTAACCATTAAATAAAAAAACATTGATAAATTAGATTTCATCGAGATAAAAACTTCTGCTCACAGGGTGATTTGTGCATTTGCTTACATGATTAAAATATATTGAAGAAAAATACTCAGAACACATACTAAATCATTTTAGTCAAGTAAAACAGTATCGCTATACATTCTTTAAAAAAATCAAACTAAGTCCTCCTGAATTTTATTACAGACCTTTTAAAAACAAAACCTCCTATTATCAGCACAAAGAGAGCTTCAAACTTAATGGTAGAACTTACCAGATAATTGTAAAGGTTCCTTTTAGTGACCAGTTGTGTGTGGTTTGTCATCTACTAGTCGTGGGCTCTTGGATAGACTGCTTTTCTCGTCGACCGGAGCTTACTGAGTAACTAATGCGAAACCTCAGCGTTCATCACCCTGCAAAGGGGGCACGTGAAAAATTTACTTTATATGATATCATGAACACTGGCTCCCATTTAATTTCCTTGAAACTTGCCCATCTGCAAAATAGCAATAGTATTTTATCTTTCTATCTGATGCAAAATGATTTAGCAAAGTTGAAAGGTATTATACAAACACAAGGTAGTGCTGTCAAAAAAAAAAAGACCCAACACATTCTTGGATATTATTTACATTTTCATGAGGAAGGTTCTATAACTTTATATATACAACATGAATTTTTTAATTATTGATTTTAGAGAAAGAGAAATATCTATTTTATTGTTCCACTTATTTATGCATTCATTTGTTGCTTCTTGTATGTGTCCTGACCTCGGTGTATTGGCGTGATTGGAGAGGTAGCTCTCACGAAGTGAGCTACCCAACCACAGCATAAAGGTTTTGTTCTCTTTGTTTTTTCCCCTCTATCTCTAGGGTTGCAATAGTTTCCAAATCTTTTGAAGGACAAACTGATCGCACAGAAGAATGGTATGGAACCCACTACAAACAAGAAGCTATACCAGATGAAGTCATTAAGGTATGTGTGGTTAACGCAACTGTGAAGAAGTCTTCATGTGAAGGGCACACACCAGCATGAGCTCCCTAGATCAGCCAACTCACAGCCCAGGGTGTGGACAGTGACGGCCCTGTGCTGTCTGCACCATCCTGAGAACAGTAAAGAGGGAGGTGGAGAGCTGGACCTTAGGTTTGGCATGAAGAAATGGCACTATGGCCTCCTTCTTCTATGCCTGTCAGAGCAGCAGGGCTCTCAGGCAGACTTCCAGTTTCATGCAGTCAAAGATCATTGAAGTCCAAAGTACACAGAGAAGCAAAGACACCAAGGCAGACCGTCAGGGAGAGATGGGAGTCGGAAGCATGAAAAGCAAGGCAAGGGCTCCAGAGAGCTCACGATCTTGCTGGGAAAACAGGCGGGGAACAGTCTTCTCCTGAGGAGGTACCGTATTTTATGCCTCATGTTGCATCATTGTTATTTTTGTCAACATAGGCAGGAGGGTTGGCTTTTCAGAACAGGGGTATTTAGGTAGTCTGTTGTCCCATTCATCAGTAGGCAAGATCCTATCTACTTGCCTAGTACATTTTCTTTTCCAGTTCTCATTGTGTAGCTTTGAGATTGTGTCCTTTATTTGTGGGACATTTCTTAAATATACCTGGGTAATGACAATACAGAAAAAAGAAGAAACAGTTTAGGAAAGAAAATCATTACCGGTGCTTCTGACATATTTGCAGCATAGAAGGAGCTCGCTGGAGCCCTATCTTACTAAACTGTGAGGAAAGCTGATCTTCTGTGAGTTAGTGCTGGGTCTGAACTAATTCTAAAACAAGAGAGAACCCCTATTCACCAAATTCTGACCAGGACAGCTCTGCCATGCATGGGAATTTTTTTTTTTTAATTTATCTGGGAGCTCAGCAGTGAAATTACTAAGTGTTTACCAGTTTCTACTGTTCAGCCATTCCTAGAAACTTAAGTTGCCACTTACAAATAGTATGGCCAACATCCCCACGACCCCAGTGCCAAAAGACACAAATGCAGGGACCAGAATAGAATTGCAGAAGCTGCCAGGCCCTGCCACACCACCTGGAGACCAAATTATCGAACCCAGAATTATTGGCAGTCAGTTGCTTTTTATTTTTTTTAAATAATGAAAAGCCTTATAAATTAGAGTTCCGCAATCGATGGCCTGAGATCCGTCCCACTTAGCTTTTGGCACTAGCCCGTGGAACAGATCTAATCTGCAGGTAGTGTCAGCCCGTCCCACAGTCCAGACTTAAGTCTTAGGGTTGTCCTTAACCTTGTGCTTGAATTACTGCCTCACTTGAAAGTTCACGTGGACATCTGTGAGAGGTGTGGGTCTGGTATTAAGTACTGAAGTGAAAGAAACCCCATTTAGCCTTGTTTTCAGATCACACATGCAAGTAACAGTGTGGCTAAAATTTTAACTCTTATATAAATGACCTATTACCACCCTGGCCAGTATGGCTCAGTTGGTTGGAGCGTCATCCCATAAACCAAAAAGGCCCATGCCTAGGTAATGGGTTCAGTCCTTGGTTAGGGTGCCTCCGAGAGGCAATTGTCAATGTTTATCTCTTGCATTCATGTTTCCCTTTCTTTCTCCCTCCCTTCCCGTCTCTCTAAAATCAATAAGCATGTCCTCGGGTAAGGATAAAAAATAAACAACCTATTCCCTAGCCATTGCAGGAAATATTCTTGTACAGATTATTCCTTATTTTTTAAAGAATTGAAGCAAATATGATCTTCATATGGACCAATTAGCCTCTCAGTGTTCCACAATCTCAGATTATTTCTTAACCCTATTTGGTCATTTTGGAGTTGTGGAAAGAGGAAAGACAGGTAAGTATAAAACCTTGATTAGTACTTGACACTCCAACTCAAGTTTTATAAAAAGTCATCAGTAGATCTTAGGAGTAGCCTCTTTGTTTTTGATGGAAAAGAATGCTATGTGACATTTATCCCCTTAATATTTGTCTGGATAGTAAGTGAAATGACTGTTTTTAAACTCTTACGTTTTTCATCATCCATCCAGAAATGGCAAAATGCTGAACTGAATGGGAAATTTAAACTTCCAATGAAGAATGAGTTTATTCCTACGAATTTTGAGATTTTACCATTAGAAAAAGAAGCAACACCCTGCCCTTCTCTTATTAAGGTAACATGTTAGATTCAGTGATTTTAAATTCAGGGGACAGACCTCTTACCTGGCAGGAACTTAGACAGATGATTTCTTGCATTTGGTACTTTGTCGATTTGGGGGGGGGCGGGGCTCACATCCAAAGAGATGAAAAAAAAAAATTGCAGAAAGAACACTATAAGAAACATTAAAAGATTCAAAATGTTAAAACAAAACTACTAAACAGAACCTAGGGAATTGTTTTCTCAGCAGGGAAAAAAATGGTAAGTCTAGACTGTAACACCAAGTCTATTGAAAGATAGTGTCTTCTTTTTTGTATTCACCAAAGACCCAATAAGGAAGTGGATTCATGCTGCATCATGAAAGTTAGAGATAAGAATCTAAAGCCTGGAAGAGAGCGCCCCGTCCAAGGGGAGCTGTTGTATTTCCCTGCCTTTGAAAACAAATCTCTTTTTGACAGAGTGGTGTATAAAGTTCATGGACCCAAATAGGAAGGGTGTTTGAGTTGTGGGTTTTCTTTTTCTTTTTCAGAACATTACTTTCACGTTGTTAATTCATACCTTGCATAAACATTTTATAGAAAAAGGATCAAATTATTCCAGCACATTCTCGTTTCTAAAACTAACTTTTTCTAAATTTACCACCATCGACACTCATTTTTCTTAATTTTCATTTTCTTGAAATGACCTAGCATTATTAACTCAGTGAGATAAGAATTAGTATTTAGGAATATGAAATTTAATTTATCTGAAGCAATTACATTATTATTAAGACAACCATTTTTCTTTAGAAATGACATTTTAATGAGTTATAGGTTAGGCTACTGAAAGACAAAACTTGTTTATCTCTCAAGTTTTAATGTTATTTATTTAAATAGGCCTTTTCAGAGTAAACTAATGAGAACATGAAGCCATTTATATCTCATCAGAGTTTCAAGTGAACACCTCAGGCTGTTTTTAGTACAGTGCGAGAGAAGCAGAGAGTCCAGGTGGGGGCTCATTTGTTCATTCCCGGCTGTGTTACTCTGCTGGGTAACACATGACTCCAAAATTTAGCAGCTGAAAATCACAAGTACTTACTTTATTTCATGCAGTTGGGATAAAATTGTTGGGTAGTTCTGGCTCTGGGTCTCATTAGGTTATAGTCAAGCTGCTGGCTGCAGCTTCAGCCGTCTGAAGGTTCAAGTAGAGCCGGAGGATTCAACTTGAGCTGGAGTTCAGTGGTTCCTGGCAGATCTCACTTCTTCACCACATGGGCGTCTCCATAAAGTTGCTTGATATGGCATCTGGCTTCCCCCAAAGTGAGTGACCCAAGAGGGAAAGTGAGTGATCAGCATGGAAGCCACAGTGTCTTACATAATGTAACCTCAGAGGTGTCATACCATCACTTCTGTCACATTCTGTTGGTCAGACAGACCAGACCAGCTGTGGTTCAGTGCGGGCGAGAGGACATCACAAAGGTGTGGGTTCCAGTAGGCGGGGATCCTTGTGGCCTGGCTGCCACACCCCACCTAAGGACTCCTGCGTCTGCCTCCCAGGGTCCAGAGAGACAGGGACAGGACAGCTGGTATTGGCTTCTCCAGTCTGACTCTTCCTCCACTGTGTCCTCATCTCAGTAATCCAGGGGAGATGAAATGGTGATTTCTCTCTGCTACAGTCCTCTCTTTTCACTGCCTGCCTGCTGGCCCTCTGAGTGTACTGCAAGGCCAGGAGATGGCAGCCTCTCCAGAACTTTCCTCTTGAAGGGTACTGAACATTTTTGCCCGGTATGCCCATACTTCCGTAACCAATTTTTTTCTCCGCCACAGGATACAGCCATGAGCAAACTCTGGTTCAAACAAGACGACAAGTTTTTCTTGCCGAAGGCATGTCTCAACTTTGAATTTTTCAGGTAGGTAAGGTGAATCAAGCTACACAGCTTCTTATAAAAATTAACAATTACTTTCTAAGAGGTTTCTTTGGTTCCTTGAAGACCCATGTCTAAAAACAAAAGGACTTAGAGTTATGTAGCCTAGGCAGGAGAAAGCTGCTGCTATTAAGTCTTATTGTAGGAACCAAGGTTGGTCACACTTCCCTTTCCATTGGGGAGCACACCCTTTAACTGAAATGATTGGGGTGCGTTGTTAGGAGAATGACCTTCCTAACCATTAGGATTTTGGAAAGGCTATTGATTCACCCAGAAGTTTCATTAAAGAAATATTAAATAATTTGGGCATTTTCGTTGTGGTTTTGGCTTTGTATTCTGGCACATGCCCTGCAGAAGATGTGGTAGTAGTTAGGAGATGATACAGAGTCTCTTCCAGCCCGTTACTTTTCTGGAGCCCGTAGGTATTGCTCTCTCTACTCTTGGCTTGGTTAGAAGCATACCTCAGAGATATTGCGGGTTGGGTTCCAGACCGCCGCAATAAAACGGGTATCGTCATGAAACAAGCCACAATCTTTTTGCTGGTGGAGGGCCTTTCAGTTTGTAAAAAACCCAACATCTGTGAAGCACAATAAAGTAAGGTATGCCTGTCCTTTCCCATTTGGCTTCAGAATACCTTTTGAGAGACCATTTGATATTTTTATGTATTCTAAACCACCCAGCATAGTTCTTAGAATTAAAAATGTCTTCCTCTAACCAATCCTCTCTGTGTTGTGGTCTCCCTAGAGGCATAAACACTGTTAGCTTTCTTGTGGAAATTTTTTGTGTATGTATATATTCTTTTAATCTTTACAGAAATAGGATTATATTATGCATTCTTATAGTTTTTAGAACTCTGTGATCTATATTAAAAAATATAGCATCTGATTACAAAATCATGTTTTTCAAATTGAGAAATGAATCAGAATTTAAGCATTTCAATTGAATCATGTTCTCTTTTAAAAGTTGGTGTAGGACGCTCTCCAATTCACCGGCATGGCTGCTGTGGATGCAGCGTTTTAGGACACTGCCTGGAATTGCATTCTGAGCTTGGGCCGTAGAGCTGTGAGCTCCCAGACCTGGCTTGCTCTGGCTTTTCCCTTCCGCCTAAGAAAGGTGCATAGTAGGTGCCTGGGAGGCTGAGCCCTTTTGTGGACTCTTTTCCTTTGACAAGTTTGCTTTTCTGAGTTGTGCCCTAAATTTCTGAGCTGCTGTTTGCCTAAAAAAGGACGTCTGTCGCCATGTATAATATTTTAAAAAATTCAATGACACGGCATTCAGTTAGATTTTCCAGATGGAGAACATTTATATAGCCGTAGAGTTTTTTCTTTGATTTTAATTCTCAAAGTGGCTGAGCATTTTACCCCTATTTTTGCTGCATTATTTGTTTTTTTTTTAAGATTTTTAAAAAATTTATTTATTTTTAGACAGAAGGGAATGAAAGGAGAAGGAGATGGGGAAAGAACGTGTGGTTGCATCTCACATGGTCCCCCTGGGAACCTGGCCTGCAACCCAGGCATGTGCCCTGATTGGGAATTGAACTGGCGGCCCTTTGGTTCGCAGCCCGCACTCAATCTACTGAGCTACACCAGCCAGGGCTGCATTATCTGTTTTTGATAAAATTGTTGGCTTTGCTCTCAGTGCATTAGTTATATTTACTATGCTATGGAGTGAAACTGAATTTGCTGCCAAACAATCCAAGAGGGTACCTGCCCCAGGTTCTTTGAACTAGCTGTTGTCTCAGCCTGGAAAGCTCTCCACCTCCCCAGACGTCCCTAGGCCTCTCTCCTTCGCTTCCTTCAGGTCTGGGCCTCATTAACCATCCTAGCGATCTTCTGTCCCGCCACCACGTCCCATCACTCCATGCCCCTCCCCCTGTTTAATTTTCCTCCATGGCACTGTCACCACCTGGCATGTATTTATACTTAATATGTGTCTCCTCCAATGGGATTATAAACTCTGGTCAGTGGCTTTGCCTGATTTACCCCTTCTGTATTCCCAGTAGCTAGAGAAGAGCCTAGCATTGTATTTAATTACGTATGTAATAAATATTTGTAGAATGAATGAATCTTTTACTTACTTCTCATAAAGGTAAGCAGTGTCATATAGTCAGATGCATGGATCATTTACTAAAATTTGCTACCAGCCAGGTGATGAGGAAAATTATATTTCTTAATTAGGAAATTAAGTTTTAAAATAGGTGATCTCTGTGGTCCTATTTAGCCCTTGTGCTCTATAATTGTTCTTTTTTCTTGCCCTTTCTCACTTAAATATTTTTCTATCTTAATATTTTTTTTTCTAGTTCTGGCTGCAGTTATATGGTGGAAATCATTAATTATTTTACCAACAGTGCTCTAGCTTTATTGGTTTGGGGGAAGCTCAGAAATAAGCGAACATTTTCACAGGTCTCAGTTTTTCTCTTTTAAGTTCATGTAATTGTAGCACACAACCCTCTCAGTCTCATGGTCCAGTCCACCGAGGTGTGCTTGCTTAGGAGGACAAAGGGAACGTGCTGAATCAGATCTTTCCACCTCACCTCCTCCTATTAGTCTGAACGTAGGTATGCATTTGGCCTGGTTCCACTCCTAACTTTTCAGTTCTGTCGCGCCGTCTGGGGTAAGCAGCTCCTTCTTCCTCTTCACCTCCACCAGCACACATGGCGTATTTCAGACTTCTTTTTTAGGCACCTATTTTTCCTCGTAAGAGACAGACTCAAGAATTCAAACCGTGTCTTCAGGAAATTGTATGAATTGGTGTTCAGTTTCTTGATCCATCTCGAAAGGCCACATATCACATTGGGAAGTAATAAATCAGCTATTTTACTGTCAACATTTTCTTCCAGCCCATTTGCTTATGTGGACCCCTTGCACTGTAACATGGCCTATTTGTACCTTGAGCTCCTCAAAGACTCACTCAACGAGTATGCATATGCAGCAGAACTAGCAGGCTTGAGCTATGACCTCCAAAATACCATCTATGGGATGTATGTAAGTACCCATGTCTTAGAGCCTTCCACTCATCAACATTTTTTTCATTGATTTGATGGAAGCGTTTTTGATTGAGGGTATGAGTTGAATTTCTTTCTTTTTTTTTTTTTTAATCTTTATGGCTAATCATATTTCCTCATCATTTAATTTTTAAGTTAGCTTTTATTTTAAGTATTCAGCAATACACTGTTCATATTATGCCAATTTTCCTTGATTTCTTTTTTTTTAAACATCTTTCATCAAATTATCATATTTTTCTCCTCAACAAATTGGACCCTGATTTAGGTTTAGATCTAACCCATTCTGTGTCTGAAGTCTTGGTCTGTGACAACAGAGAATGACATCTTGCTGCCACTGTAAACATAAGGTTGGCCTATACTGTTTCCCTAGCAATTCAGATCATGAGGCTGCATATCCATACTCTTCGGTCATGTTTCTTCATTACCATGCCACTGCTTGAGGTATCAAAGCATTTCTTTTGTTTTTCTTTTTGTTAGTCGCTACATTTATGCTGATCCTCTCCATTGCAACATGACATACCTGTTTATCAGGTTATTGAAGGATGATTTAAAAGAGTATACATATGCAGCACGCCTCTCAGGTTTGAGCTATGGCATTGCATCAGGAATGAATGCAATACTTGTAAGTAAAATGAAAACCAAAGAAAAGGCACCACACCGTTTTAAGCATTATGTTGAGCTTGGGAGAACTATTAACTTCTGCATTTTAAAACAAGAAGATTGATGGTTTTTTCCTTGCACCTTTTTAATGATTGAAGAAGTCAAATTGGTATTAGCTACACTAATGAATGATTTAGTAGAGTTTAGTGCATCTTGTGAACATGTATGTGCACTACATTTACATGCATGTACCTCTGCTTGAAATGCTTAACATAGTAATTCTGAAAGCATGTTGTTCTTTTCATGTATTTGAGTATATTAACATCTGTAAGCGAAAGATGTCCATAGTTACTGTTGTGGTGCTTGAATTTTACTTATGTATAAGCTTTCTTTATTTCTATTAATAGTAGTAGAAAGTTCCTGTGTTCAGATATTTGTGACATTTTCATTTAATTTTTTTGTAGCATACATCATTAACTACTTTTGAGTGTGTTTTAAGATAAGCATTATTAAATACACTCTGAGAAATAACTAGATCCTTTCTCTTGACACTGTGATGTTTACAAACTTATGTCTCATTTCCAAATTAACATCCCTTTATATCACACATTCTTCACTTTTCTTGAAAATATAGTGCATGTTTTAGTAACAACTAAAATGAGAGCATGTGCCGTGTACTCCTCTTTATAAATTCTTATGCAAAAGATTTTAGGGATTTTAAATTTTATTTATTTGCAGTGACTTTTTTTTCTTCACACAAGTACATTTTCTGGTAGTTTTCATTTAATGTATCACAATGTATATAACCTAACCATTCTCAGAATCCAGGGAAATTTGACGCTCACAGATCTAAATAAACTCCAAATCGAAAAGTAATCATCCATTGTTTATTTTTCACTATTGAGTTTTAGAAGCATATCACCATTTATATAAATAATTTATTTGTGACAAAATGAGCTTTCAGCCAATGGTCAGTCTAGTTTGCACAGTATACGATGTGCTTTCCATGGCCGAGACCCTTCACTTTGCTGCGGTTCTACCCTACCATTGTTCATTCGATAGGTATTCTAGTTGCATTGTATCCTCTGCTGCAGTGGGTGCCACCATATGCAAATAGAATAATAGGAAATGTGACTCTAGGAACCCCCCACTTTTCAAAATGTTATGTTTTCAGAGACTATTAAATGTTCCTAAGGCAAAATCCAGTGTATCCTTACCACACATCTGTTTTGCCATTAGCTTTTGGCTCGCCAGCAGAGCTCCTCCAGCCAGCAAGTGGTAAGACGTGCGCCCTTATTGGACAGCACTGAAGGGTAAACATGACCAAATGCCACGCAAAAAATCAGGGCTGCCTGGCTTCTCCAAATATGTTTTAAAAAATATTTGAATATAACAAATTTGGGGACATATCCAGTAGTTTGTAGGTGACACTCCCCTATGATTTTTACCTTCTTTCCACTTATGAAAACAGTAGGCCAGCCATTCCTTAGACATTTTTTGAAGATTAAACTTAAAACACATTCTGTAATTACTTTTGACTTTACAAGAACTTAAATTTTGATGATGTGTGTGCTGCCACAGTTGGGCATCAGGTGAGTTTTCCTACTGTTGATTTTATTTAGGAAAAGCAAGATTATGCTATTGGGTATTAGTCAATACCAATGGTTAATGTTATCTAAGTGTTAAACTATTTTTATGGAAAGTTAATTTAATTTAATTTCTTGTTTCGTTTTTATTTTAAAGCACTTGGTTTTGGGATTTTTCTGAATGATTACAAATCAAGCTTAAGTTGTTTCATGGTATTTTTAGACTTTTAACACCCTGAACTCTTTCTGTAGCTCTCAGTGAAAGGTTACAATGACAAGCAGCCAATTTTGCTAAAGAAGATTATTGAGAAAATGGCTACCTTTGAGATTGATGAAAAAAGATTTGAAATTATCAAAGAGGCAGTAAGTTTTCTGAATTTATTTTTGTAATTGTTTTTTTTGTTCATAAGTTAATATGAAGTGATTTTTAAAGGACTTACAAAATTAGTGACTCGTGTCTCCATTCACTAGTATATGCGATCCCTTAACAACTTCCGAGCCGAGCAGCCTCACCAGCACGCCATGTACTACCTCCGCTTGCTGATGACCGAAGTGGCCTGGACGAAAGATGAGCTAAAAGAAGCTCTAGACGGTGAGTCTCTTTTCTGTTGATAGCCTAATACTTTATTTTTATTTTAGCCTCATATCTAGTGTTTATGCTTTCTAGTAACTTACAGTTCTCTTAAAGCCAGATTTGCTTAGTTCTTTATAAAAGCAGTGGTGGCCTTTGGTTTTCAGGCAGTTCACCCACACTTGCTGTTTTCAACCTGGACCAACAGCAGTTAATCAGTTCTGTTCATGGATTTCTGCAGATGGCTAAATGTTTTGACCAAAGCACTTACCGTGTTAATACTGTTCTCAGAAAAGGAAAAAAGGGCTAGGTTTGAAAGTCTCATCGCACAGAAAGTGCTCAGGCATCTTGGTCTGTTTAGTTCAGGTAAAAACTAGGAGCTGTATAAAGACTGAAGTGTCTTTTTTTTTTCCCTAAAAGTTTAAATCTAGTTTTCATAGATTTTGCTTGAAAGTCGTAAAATCCTTAAGGGCCGTGATTATACCTTCCTTTTATTGTCTTTATTTAATATCTTGTATAATATCATATCCTCTGTGTGTGTGTCCAGTGAATGCCTGTTGAATGGAATGAAATGACTTTCAGGGTTGCTTCATTGGAAAGAGTGTAGACTGCTACCACCCTTTGTTGTTTTATCTTTTTCATTTCTCAGCATGACTTTACCAGTTAATCTTCTTTCTGCATGCTCAGCAATAAGGAAAAAGAGTACTGTTGAATTTTTAATGCTCTTTAATGCTAAGTCCTTACTTACACTTATTATGTAACACTTTGCTTTTGATGTCTTCAGTGACAAACCAAGAGCACAAAGTATTGAAAAATCATTATTTTATTGGTTGCTTCAGGCATTGGGAAGGTGTATAGATTATAAAATTAATTAACTAGAACAGATACATTTTTAACCTTAATAGTTAATATACCTTTCTTTGCAAAATGGTTATGAGTCACATTCAGTTAATAGCAAGAATCTTGCCTTTAAAAAAATACTGCATAATTGATTTTAAATACATTTTTCAAGAAACTGAACCTGCATTCAGCATGATCAACAAGCAGAGGCTTTTGGATCCCTCAACCCCCGTTTTTAGTTTCTGGGTCAGATGTTATGTGAATTTTAAGCAGAATAAGCTCTAAAGTGTCTCAAGCATATGAAGCCTTCCTCAAATGTATTTTACAAAGGGAAGGTCAGCACTTTCTTAGTTGAAATTCTTTGCTCTAATAAGCAGTCATTCTGTTTTGTTACATATATGTATGTAGTAATTCAGTAATGCCAACGTGGCTTCATCTGGAGACAGCTCACTGTGAGGCTGGCTGCCTCATGACTCCAGGCCAGTCGCTACCCAGGTGCCGGGGTAGCAAGAACCTCAGAGCTCAGTATGGCCTAACAGCGTTTATGGACTGCATGCTGTGCACTAGGCCATAGACTCCAGTTACTTGAGATTTAAAAAAAAAAAAAAAGATCATTTAGATGGGGCTTCTTTGATCAGGGAGCTCCAGTCTAGTGGTAAACAAACCGTTTCAGTGGAGGCAGAGAGTGCAGGTGCAGCGCTAGGGGTCGTGGAGAGGGCTCCGAAGGCAGTGCAGTGGAGAAGGACTAGTGCCCACTTCAGAATTAGCGCGACCACCGATCCCATGCCAGCTCTGCAACCTACTAGCTTGATGATTTTGGTCAAGAAATTCACATTTTCTAAACTTAAGTTCTCACCTTTAAAATGGGGATAATAGCACATACTTTACAGTTTATAAAATCTGTAAGATACTGGCCAGTAGTAAGCACTTGTTAATTCCTTTCCCGTGTCTCTCTTTAAATTTCAGCCACTAATTTTAACATCCATTGCAGCAATTATTAGTATGGTATCCTAATAGAGAAGGGACAGCTCTTTTCTTATTGAAGAATTAATATATGTGAAAGGAAAGTGGGTAGTAGAAAACTCACTATTAGGATTCTATAATAATAATTGATACAGGCAGTATACAATAGTGTTGCTAATATTTGTGGGTCAAGTTAAGGAAAAACAGGATATTTGTATAGTTTCAAAGTATTTCCCCTAAAATAAATATTACTAATTACAGAGGGAAAAGTAAGCCTTGATGAGCAGGTGGCTTTTCCTAATTGCCCAATTGCTTGTAGAGCATACATGAATTACTGAATTATAACCAAAAGAGTAAACTAGTGCACTTACAGTACAGACAGCTGGCAGACACCAGCCTTCCCAAGTGGTCGATGCTGACGTCACCACGCACCGCCGATGTGCTGCACTGAGGAAGGCATGCTACCGCTGTGGCGCTCTTCCCACATAAGCTCGATTTAATCATGACAACCCGAAACAAAGGGCATTCTGTAAAATCACTGAACAGTACTCTTCAAAAATCTGAAGGTCATCAAAGATAAGGGAAGACCAAGGAACTGTCACAGATTGGAGGACACATGACAACTAAATGCAAGGTGGGACTGTGGGTTAGATCCTAGGACAGAAAAGGTAGTAGTGGAAAAATTGAAGTCCAGATAGAGTCCATATTTTAGTTAATGGCATTGTACCAGTGTTAATTTCTTAGTTTTGATCATTGTACTATGGTTATGAAAGATGTTACCATTAGGGAAAGCCAGGTGAAGGGTGTACAGGAGCTCTCTCTACTGTTTTTGAACTCAGAACTCTTCCATAGTCTTAAGTTGTCTCAAAGCTGTTCTACAAAACCTTGTAAGTAGAGCTCTCTTTTTCTTACCCCTTTCCAGATGTCACCCTTCCTCGCCTTAAGGCCTTCATACCTCAGCTCCTATCACGGCTGCACATTGAAGCCCTTCTTCATGGAAACATAACTAAGCAGGTGCGTGGTTGAAGTGTTAGCAATCTTTTATGAATCCGTGCAAAAGCTTTTTCACCCTAGTCTGTCCGAGACTGTTCACCACCACAGTGGGATTATAAACACATCAAGACTCACTGAACCTTCTCTGCTCTCTGGAGGGAGGGAGGAGGAGCAGGCATGGGGGAGGAGCGTGAGTGTGGTTAACTGTGGACCTACTGTCATGGCTGCCGCTCCTGCTGTCCCCTGCCTTGTGCAGTCACAGAAGGAAGTGGGAAAAATTATCCCTACTCCATGTAGGACAGCAGGACTGGAGTGGGCAAGAGCACGTGGCGTGGAATCAGACAGCCTGGATTCAAACCCTAACTGTGCCACACACTATATCTGTAATGTTCTGAAAAGAGCTCGACCTCTCTGTGCTCAGTTTTCCTGTTTGTAAAAGTAGATTTATTGGGGTTAAATGAAATGGTAAAGGCCAAGTGTTCAGTGCGTGGACAGCACTCTGGAATTCCCATGCCAGTCTGTCTCAGACGCTCACAAACTCTACCACTCTGCTATACTGCCTCCAAACACTGAGCCCCATGGCCGAGACAGGGTTCTTAGCAGGTCACTTTTATTCAAAAGAAAGCCTCATGCTCTCCTCTTTGCTTTGCTGTGACCGCAAAGCTGTTACCTGTAGCTGTCATTCACTTGGGGCTGCCTTTCCCTCACCAGCGCCTCTCCAGCTTCAGCAATGCCTTTTCCCAGCATCGAGGTGGTCTGTGTCTCTGTTTCTCTTCACTACTATCATAATGACTAATGCAAACTTGCAAATTTAATTTTCATCCATTCAAATAGGGTCAAATGTATTTAAGATTTAAGGTTTATTTCACAGACATGTAGTTTTCATATTGCATGGGATACCATTCAATATACTGTTTTTTTATTTTCACAGACAAGATACCTTTGTGTTCTGGTAATGTACTGTGGCCTGCCTTTTTCCACAGGCTGCATTAGGTATCATGCAGATGGTTGAAGACACTCTCATTGAACATGCGCATACAAAACCTCTCCTTCCCAGTCAGCTGGTTCGGTACAGGGAAGTTCAGCTCCCTGACAGTAAGTTGAAATGTTGTAACCTTGGTAATGGACAACTTGGACATAGTGTTGTAGGCGATCACAGATAGATCGAATTCCCTTGGATGACAATGTATTGTTTTACGGTAAAGAACTATGGGATCCTCCACTGTTTCTAGAAGTATGATTAAAGACAGATAACTCTGCCAGGAAGTTCTCAGTAGGTAGACCAAAGAGGTGGAATTCGAGGTAGCAATTATTTTGAAGGGAATGATACTGGAATTGACTGGTAATTGAGTATAGAGGAGTTAGGAAGTTAAAATATCACAAAGCTAAAGAAAATTTGATTATGAATCAAGAGATAAAAGTTATTTATAAAAAAATGAAAACTAGAATTATAAGATCTAATTGGAAGCCCATAGGTGTCTTTGGCAGAAATTGTTTTAGGAAAGCCACAGGTGAACATAATGACATGTATTTATTACATGCATATTTTATGAGGAATTTTAACATAAAAACAGATAGTGTATTAGAGTTTGCAATATTGGGTTACTTTTACATTAAGGGTGGTTTCTCTTGACATAAAAACTCAGCATATTTTAAATATTGTTCAAAATTGTCTAGTGGGAAGTTTATTACACCGGGGTGAGAAGCATTGATTTTTTTTTTTAGCCACACTCAATTGTTGGCTGTTTCCCATACATACTTGCTTTTTTCCCAGCTATTGTATCCTCCTGAAATATTGCTCCTTCCCATCCCCAACCCTCCTTTTCCTCATGGACCTATGTGCACACCTCTTCATCCTTCCTAGCCCATGTTCTAAGCTCCCTGTTCCACTAAACTTCTCTAAAACTCCCAGCTAGAAGTAATCACTTTCTCGTCTGACCTCGAGACACAGGTTTTCTGAACCTTTCCTTTTTAAGCTACACTGGAATTGAAATGCATCTCCATATCCCTTGTTATCTTACACATTTCTTAAGACCAGGGTCTGCTCCTGGCTTATCTGAGTAGCTACAAAACTGACTTGAACAGAGTACTGCCTCAGGGCATCATTGTTACCTGTGGCGTGGCTCAGCTGGTGGGAGCGTCGTCCTATAACCGAAAGGCTGAGGGTTTGATTCCTGGTCAGGGTACAGACGATCCTGGTCCAGGCACGTACAGGCGGCGACCAATCGATGTTTCTCTCTCATATTGATGTTTCTCTCTCTCCCTTCCTCTCTAAAAGCAGTGAAAAAATGTTCTTGGGTGAGGGTATAAAAAACCAAACTTGGTCATCAGGGAAAGTGATGCTAGTCTAGAAACAAAATTTCGAAGTAAAATCTTTCATACCTCCTTTTACTACACTCCTGCCTTCTTTCTCCTCTCCTATGGCATCTCTCTCTTCTGTCTCTCAAATGCCCTTATGGATTTCCTCATGGTCAACAATAACTCAGTTCACATCCCATTCTCAAAATACTAGGTGTTAAGAAACATTCTAATAAATTAGTTGCAGGTTGGAATTGCTAAAAAAACACCAATCAAATCGAACAACTTTTAAAAGCCAAACAAAACATTAATTTTATTAAACTCCAAATAAATTTTTTAATGGGCTGCTCTCTTTCTGAAACTTCTTAGGAGGATGGTTTGTTTATCAGCAGAGGAATGAAGTTCACAACAACTGCGGCATCGAGATATACTACCAGACAGACATGCAGAACACCTCGGAGAACATGTTTCTGGAGCTCTTCTGTCAGATCATCTCCGAGCCTTGCTTCAACACCCTGCGCACCAAGGAGCAGCTGGGTGAGAGGGAAGTGGGGGACAGCAGGTACCATAGACCTTGAGGAACAGCCATGGTACCTAGAGAAAGTTCTCCACATATAAGGTCCCCTGGCACATTGCTTCAGGCATGCTCTGTACAGAAAGACTTGGGAAAACCTTGTTTATGGAGAATCCACTTCTAAAAGATAAGCAATTAATATCTTGTGGACATTAAAGCCATTCTTAAGGAGATGACACTGCGTTTACATGACATACATGTCAATAAAGAGTGCATTTGGGGTAGAGGGGCGAAGATGCTAAGGGCAGGCTGTTCGGGATGGCAAGGTGGGAAGCAAGCCGCCCAGAGAAGCTTAGATTCAGTAAACTTTGGGTTCCCTGAGCGTGCAGGCATTTCCTCTTCCTCATCTTTGTATCCCAAGCTTGAGGCACGCAGAAGGTACTCACTGTTTGTTGAGGAAATGTCTCAGGCAGAGTTTTAGACACTGTTAAAAGTCTTGAAGATCCTAGCAGTTTTGTTCAATGAGAAAAAAAGAAGAAGAAGGCCCAGTAACGACTGGGAAGAACCGGTGAAAAAGGATTTGGGTGAATCTCTCCAAGTACCAATCTTTTTTTAAACACTGCCATGGGAGATGGTGGACCATGAAAATAGATGTTATGGCTGGTCCTTCCTTTCAAGGAGCTCACAGTCTAATCAGAAATCAGACCTATAAGGGAATAATTATAATTATAATTATAGTACAGGGTGGTTTAAACTTTCAGGCTATACTATGAAGAGTTTCTTTCTCAGAAGTGGGACCCAGAGACGGCACCGCTGTCAGAGGTGTGGTCCCGGGCAGAGCAGCGGAAAGAGGCAGGCCACGAGCATGGCTTAGAAAAGGTGTCGACCTCACACAGTGTCAGTGGAAATATGACCTTCAATTACTTGGTCTCTAGAGATTGATAGTCAGCACAGAGTTGGTCCAGGAGTGGGTTACCTTGCAGGAAATGCGATAGTAGAGGAAAGTCCACAGAACGAACTTGGTTGTGAAGGGAAACAGTGCTCGGACCAGGTTGGGGGTGAAAATGAGCCCAGCATTTCTTAGGGATGGGATTAATTTTAACACAGATGGAAGGGGATTAACTAGCAAATAATCAGGAGTTATGGGATGTTGAGTTTGAATGATGAATAGGGTTTGTTTGTTTGTTTTTTAAGAAGAAAGAGTTGTCTCCAACTTTCTGACTATTTTTTTTTTTTTTTTTTTTTTTAGATTTTATTTATTTATTTTCAGAGAGAGGAGAAGGGAGGGAGAAAGAGCAATGTATGGTTGCCTCTCACATGGCCCCCACTGGGGACCCGGCCTGCAACCCAAGCATGTGCCCCGACTGGGAATCGAACCGGGACCCTCTGGTTCCCAGCCCATGCTCAATCCACTGAGCTACACCAGCCAGGCCAACTTTCTGACTATTCTTTAGAGATCCTTTGCTCTGTCCTTAGGACCTGAGGGTATCCTAATTGCTCATATTTCTTCAGAGGTTAATAACATAAAGCCCTAATGTAGATTTTATTTGCTCTGACGAGATAACTTTCTAAACATTGAAAGGGACCTGAGTCTCAAATGCCGAGGCCCTGACCGGCTTCTGTGTCTGTTTCAGGCTACATCGTCTTCAGTGGCCCACGTCGAGCCAATGGCATCCAGGGCTTGCGGTTCATCATCCAGTCGGAAAAGCCTCCTCACTACCTGGAAAGCAGAGTGGAAGCTTTCTTAATCACCATGGAGAAGTCCATAGAGGACATGACAGAAGAGGCCTTCCAAAAACACATTCAAGCATTAGCAATCCGTCGACTAGACAAACCAAAGAAACTGTCTGCAGAGTGTGCTAAATACTGGGGGGAAATCATCTCCCAGCAATACAACTTTGACAGAGGTAAGGCCAAATCAGGGCCCTACGTTCATGGCATATAAGTGTGACATTTAAGGACATCGAGGCCATTCTTCAACATGGTAGTTCACTTTGTAGGTGATGGTCTGGTGCTGATTGGGGAGGCGGCTGGGGGCACAGCACTTCTAAAGAAGCATTATTTAACATGACTCTTTTCTATTAGAAGCTCTCTCTTTTATTTTTTTCTTCTCCTCAACTAGAGCTGGACCTACCTGTATCTCATAATAATACACTGATAATGAATCTTATTTCACTTTTTTGTGTTCAGTTGCCGTCCCCCCGAGGCTCTGCACGTAGATATGTAGGTGTCTATTTCCCATAACACTAAAAAAAAGGAAACATTTGAGTGCTGCCCTGGAGGGACAGGGGTTCAAACATTTGCCTTTAGGGCTCTCCAAAAATTTGTCAGTGCTTTTCGATTTGGGAGAGCTCTGCGCCCCAAAGCCTCCTGCTTATCCACTTCCCTTCACCTTTCTTCCAGAGCAGAGATTAACCATGGGTTGTGCTAAGTGATACCAGAGTCGGAGTTGGACTGTATTCTCATTCTGACACCAATAAGCTGAAGACCTTGGCCAACTCACCTTTTTCTGGGCCTCTTTCCTGTAGTTTTTCTTTCTTTCTTTTTTTTTTTTTTTTTTTTTTTTTTTTTTTTTTTTTTTTTTAAGATTTTATTTACTTATTTTTAGAGAGAGGTGAAAGGAGGGAGAAAGGGAGAGAAACGTCAACATGTGATTGCCTCTCATGCTCCCCCTACTGGGGACCTGGCCCACAACCCAGGCATGTGCCCTGACTGGGAATCAAACAAGCGACCCTTTGGTTCACAGGCTGGCGTTAATCCACTGAGCCACACCAGCCAGGGCTCCTGTAATTTTTCTGGCAGTTGTACTCACCATTAATATAGTACATACCACTTACTGAGCATTTGACATGTGCCCTGGCTATGTGTTATTGTTATTTATTATTTTTCTTAGTTCTCACTACAGCCCTGTGAAGTACCCTAATTCCGGGCAAGGAAACTGAGGCTCGGAAAAGTGGAAGTGAGTGGCCCAAGATCCAACAGCTCATTTGTAGAGAACCAGGATATCCTCTTAACTTTTTACTTGAAATTTATTCCCATACTACTTTTAGGAGTAGATGTTCATTTAAAAATATGAATACTTAGCCCTGGCTTGTGTGGCTCAGTGGACTGAGTGCTGGCCTGCGAGCCAAAGGGCTACTAGTTCTATTCACAGTCAGGGCACGTGCCTGGATTGAGGGCCAGGTTCCCAGTAGGAGGCGCACGAGAGGCAACCACACATTGATGCTTCTGTCCCTCTCACTCTCCCTCCGTTTCCCTCTCTAAAAATAAATAAATAAAATCTTTAAAAATATATATGACTACTTAGGAGTGTTGAAGTGAAGTATATCATCATTTAGTGTAGTATTCTGGGCTACTTAAAATGGGATTATTAGTAAATTACTATATGATTACTTTTTCAGATAATATAGAAGTTGCATATTTAAAGACACTTACCAAGGAAGATATCATCAAATTCTACAAGGTAAATTCAATTCATATATTTAGATTGTGACTGATAAGGAAATACTGTATATGCTGTGTTCTGTGTTAGTTGCTGCTTTGAACCCATTCAGGCCGGATTTGTGAAGGCGGTTTATCGACGTGAGTATTTTTGACACATATTACTGTTAGAAAAAGGAGACCGTTCATATTGGACCCACACTGTTTTCTTCTCCCTCCGGACTAGGGGCTGGGATGGCCCTTCCTGGCTCTGGAGCCACCTGTTTACGCTGCCTTTTGGTTTCTTCTCTCTGTTCCCCACCCCAGCCCACAAATACCAGTGCTGAGTTTGTTTGGTGGGAAGGAAGAGCAATGAAAACAAATAGAACTTGAGAATTAGATTATTCTCTAGTCTCTGACAACTGCAAATTGTCTTCACCCATTTAGGTGCCACGGTGGCTGCTGCTTTACATAAACGGTTGCTCACCTCTGAACTGTGTTCAGGCATCTTAGGAGTTTTGGATGCCTGTGCTCATAGAGAAAGTCCATCCAGAAGGGAGCGAGGCACCACCGCTATTCAAGTTTCCCAGCACAGCCTTAAGACGTTCGCACGTCTAAATTTTCCCCTCCTGTAACAGAATTCTAAGGA
Organism: Micronycteris hirsuta; assembly: GCA_004026765.1. Taxonomy (NCBI): domain Eukaryota; kingdom Metazoa; phylum Chordata; class Mammalia; order Chiroptera; family Phyllostomidae; genus Micronycteris; species Micronycteris hirsuta. The sequence goes on from PVJI01007556.1 coordinate 46,271, forward strand.
AGGTAGCAAAAATTTTGTTAAGTGGGTATATAATGTGTGATAAGCATGCTAAGTGTAGAAATTAAGTTTTTACTGCAATAGAGTTGTATTATAAGTGTTACATATGTTTTTTGTAATATATTAGGACCTCTGAGTAAAATACTTTTATGTCTGCTTTGCAGGATAAAGAGCAAAGTCATAGTCTGTAATTACCATAGACCCTTGGAATGTATCCCAGCTAGGGTTCCAGCCACTTCTCCGGGTTTGCATCTGATGCATTAGGTGCTGATAGTTTAGTCAGGCACTCAGCCCCGCCCTTTGCTAATGTCTCTTGGGGAGAGAAATCATCTACTTTACCATGTCGTTTTTCAGGGATGTATTGTAACTAACAATACAAGAGTCAGTACAGGAAGTTCTCATGAGAATGACTTTGTGAAATTACTTGTGCATGAAGGCTAATCACTTTTTTCTCCTGTATTGGAGTGTGTGACCCCCACACACTCACCAGTGTTGGTGTTGTGTGGGAGAGTGAGGAACGGGAAGTGTCCTGCCCCGAAGGTGCTGTTTCCTAGAGGGAAACAGTCACCTTGCCCTGTCTGCTGGTCACTTACACTTGCTCCCCCAACCCCCTGTGAAACTACATGGCTGCTGTTCTCTGTCCGTGCAAACAAGTATTAATGTGGCCAGTAACGCCTGAGCAATACGAAAAGGGAGATGATACAATTTTAGTTGCAAAATTTGACAGTAAAAGCCAGTATTATGAACGCTCCTTTTTGTAGCAATGAGATTTAAGCCTTTTGGCCATGGAAGTGGCTGGGCAAGTTATTTTCTTTACCTCACAATTCCCTTTGCATCGTGCAAAGGAGGACAAGAGTGCCATCTAAACCACTCTTGCTCTTTTGCTGTAATAGTCTTTAAAATATCAATATATTTTGATAAGGAGACAGGCTATGTATATGCGGGGCAGGCAACGGCTGTACAGGAAATTACCTTCCACTCAATTTTGCTGTGGACCTGAAACTGCTTTTAAAAATAGAATTATTAAAAATATATATATGTAAAAATTTATGTATATTTTGTTCATAAAAATATATAAAACAAAATTTTGATATGAAATATAACCCCAGGTAATCTCTGTGTAGAACAGGGTTCCAACCTGCGGCCAAACACAAAATTGTGATTTACTTAAAACGTGATGAGACTTTTTGTGATTACATGTCACAATATAGTTACTGTGCGGCCCAGGGACGCGAAGCAGTTGGACACCCTGTGGGTGAAGAGAGAGCTGCACGCCAGGACTGCAGGGGGCAGAGTCGGGTGTGGCCACAGGGCACACGGGTCTCCTGCTCCTCGCATGCCTGGCGGGCCCTGCCGAGAGCTGCCGGCCGCGCTCAGTGCTCTCAGCTCCTCCAGAGGTTCTTTCACCTGTGGGAGCAGCAGCAGGACCATGTGTGGCCTCTGAACACAGACTGGGGCTCAGCGCCGTCACCAACCAGCTAGCTCTATGGCCTCGGCCAAGTTTCTTAAACTTCTAAGCCACAGTTTCCTTATTGACAAAATAGGGAATCATTGGAGTATTGGTTGAAATGAGGTGTGATTGGCGCTTACTGCTATTTAATAAATAGTCTCTATTGTTCTCTTTAGTAGTCATACTGAGTCCAGGGTTATTTGTTTTTGTTTTTTTTAAAGATTTTATTTATTTTCAGAGAGAGGAGAAGGGAGGGAGAAAGAGCAATGTATGGTTGCCTCTCACATGGCCCTCATTGGGGACCTGGCCTGCAACCCAGGCATGTGCCCCAACTGGGAATTGAACCGGGACCCTCTGGTTCCCAGCCCGCGCTCAGTCCACTGAGCTACACCAGCCGGGCGGGTTTTTTAATGGGTTAAATCAGAATATATTTTCTCCCTTGATGTATAAGTTTTTGTTGTGTTTATTTACTACTTTAGACTGTTAAGCTCTGCGATCTGTTCTCAGTCGCCTACAGAAGATGATCATGTTCAGCTCTCTTTGGTTTCTAAGACATTTATTTTAAGGTATAATTTCTTATGTGTTCAAAAGAATGAAGTCCTAAGATAATGTATTGTAATGTTTCCAAAAGAAATGAAGATTTGTCTTTCCTTGCACTAATTTTATTATTCATTTAAAATCATAAGTAGTACCTGAGTATTGAATCTGTGAAAACAGCAGTTAGACTGAATTTTTCTTGTCTTAAAAATGTGGGTGTTTATTACCGAGCTTAAGCTAAATCTTAAACATTTCCCTAGCTGTGTCCCATAGTGCACTAGCGTTCAACAAGATATTAAGAAGGGAACCTAGAAAAAGTTTCCTGACGATGTAACTTTGGAAATGACTACACTCTTTATTCCCGTTCTTGGAGAATCAGAGTGTGTTAGCATTTTAAAAGTTCTCAGAAGCCCCGCAGTAAAGACTTCTGTAGCCCAGCACTTGTTCAGTTTTGATTGGCAAGACATTTCCTGAACCGATTTCACCACGGTCCCTTTATTTTTTAGCTGAATATCTATAAGTATCTCCTGTAACTTATGATCCTTAGAATACATTTTGCAAATAAATGCAGTTGGTTGGTGATTGGGTTTTAAAAAATGGGGATTGTCCAAAGTTGGTCAGGAAGTTGTGAACAGCCTGAAACTGAAGAGGGTATTCTTCTGTCTACTGATACAGGTTGATAAGAAGGCTATGAAGGTTTGGGTGAAAAGCGATCAAGAATAGGTCTTTGGAAGTGAACTTTTTACTCCATAATGGGAGTAAGATGCTCTCAAATGAGGTGCTCCATGTTACTGGGGGCAGACCTGGGCTAAACTCCTGAAAGAACCTGGAGTGGCCAGAGCACACCTGCGGGAGAATCCGGGCTGCCCTTCCCGCTGGAGGGAGCTGCGGTTGAGGGTGCTGTGCGGCGTCGGCAAGGTTTCCGTTGCAGCTGCACGGGACCAGGCTCACAATAACTGCCCACAGATAACTGTTGGGGCAACTTGGCTTCGCTGATGATCTCTTCCTCTGAAGATACAAAACATTACTTCTGGCTGAGGCATCAGGGGAAGCTTTATCACAACTTGTGTTCTCCCTTCACGAAAGGCAGATAAAGATCCAGCATTAAGGAAAAAGCAAAGAGACACTCCCCACAGGATCTGTCTGCCCACCGACCACTCCTAGTGTTCGTGGAAGTAGCTGAGGGGACTCCCCCAAAGCCACGTGGTGGGACAGAGAGAGCCAGCAGGCCTCCCTCTGACACCATCTCTCACAAGCCGTGGGATCCCGGCAAGTCAGTACACCTCTCCGTGTTTTAGAGTTTGTGCCTCTAAAATAGCAGCCATCATGGTGCTTAGCGTACGGAGACTCAGTGAGCTCACGTAGGAGAGCACTTGATAGAAGGCAGAGCCCAGTAAATGTTGGCTTCCTTCTCTTTCAGTAGATGAGGAACCACAGCGGTGACCTGATGCAGAGTCTGAGAAGGTTCTTAGAGGAGCTGGCCTTGTGCCTTCCCCGGGCTGAGCTCAGGCCCTGGTCTCAGCACCACGCCCCAGCGAGTGCTGGGCCAGGCTGGTCCTCCCAGCCCCGTGCTTGCTGAGTGCAGCGCTCAGTCTCCTCAGATTCATTCTTCGCCTTTGCAACATGGGGTGCAGAATAATTCGTGCTTAATCTTCATAAAGTTTAAGTGAAATACTGTAAGTGTTGGGAAAGAAAAGGAAGCATCTTTTCTGTTTCTCGTGAGAGTCAATTCCTCGTAGTTGAAAGAGAGCAGCTTTTTGTTCCTTAGTGGGGCAAAAGGGTGACTTTGCTGTTCTTTATGCCTAGGAAATGTTGGCAGTAGATGCCCCGAGGAGACATAAGGTATCCGTCCATGTTCTTGCCAGAGAAATGGATTCTTGTAAGTATTGAACATTGACTTTTTAAAAAGATATATATTTTTAGACACGTGCTAGCTGTCCCTGGCCATAGCTGCAACCCTTAGGGAGCACCAGGAAGTACAAAGGTGCAGAAGGGGAGCTGACTGGAGACAGGGCCTGCTGTAACTAAGCAGGAATAAGGGAAGGCAATGCAGCAGCAGAGGAGAGAGCCACACTGGATGGCACGTGCCAGGCTGGCCGCAGCTCTGTGGGAAAATGCAGCTAGCTGCTGGTGGGGCCTCCCCAGAAAATCTCCCCAGTATGGAGCACTGGGCGTGTGGAGGAAGGCAAGGAGTCTACCTGCTCAGTCCCTCCAGTCTCCTGTCTCTGACTGGCCAGGGTCTGCCCCATAACCATTAACTCCACAGCCTTCTGCGTTGTTGTGTGGCCAGAGCTTCAGGGTCCAGTGAGGTCAGGCCTGGGCGCTGAAATTGCTGCACAGCCCGAGCCACCACTGGCGACACTCCAGACAGGAGGCAGGACTAGCGGTCAGGGCCGTGAGGGACAGGCGTCCTGAGAGGATATGAGAAGTACATGAACCAGGTCTGGTACAGTTTTTAATGAGTTGAGCCTGGTTTCAGGTTTTTTTTTAAAGTTGCTCTTGTGTGCTAGTATTGATAAATGCAAAGCATTAACCCCTTCATTTTCTTATAGGCCCTGTGGTTGGAGAGTTCCCATGTCAAAATGATATAAATTTGTCACAAGCACCAGCCTTGCCACAAGTAAGAAATGTAAATGTTACGTTCGCTTGCACTGTTAAAGGACTTACTGTTTAGAAGGAGCTTGTTCAGCAGAACACGTAAGACCTAGAGGCTTCAGGTCACCAGGTTCGAGCCTCTGCTGAAGGTCTCCCTGAAGGCCAGGCCCCCATTCTTTCTGACAGCTCCCAGCGCTCAGGCCCTTTCGGCCGCGCAGAGACTGAGCCTGTGACCCTGTGTGTGTTTGTCTCTAGTTTGCACGGTGTGTTACTCTGCCCCGAGCTCTCTCCAGCCACTAGTGTCCTCAGCCCTTTCCCACCATGCCTGTGTGTTTAAGCGTCTGGAAAGGTTGGCGTTTAATTGCAGGAGGAGGAAAGCTGGCCATGTAACCAGGCCCTTGCTGGTGGCACCCCAACTCCGGCACTCTGTGGAAGCCTTGGTGCCGAGCCCTTAGTGTGCAGCCCTGTGCACCCAGGGGAGAGCCAAGAGTCCTCCTCTGGCCCATAGTCCCGTTGGGGACCTTACTGTAGGTGTGGGTGGACCCTGTGGCCCTGCTGATCCAGGTGGAAAGGTCAGCAGATCATAATATATGGGGTAGAAACTAGTGTGTATGAAAAACAAAAAGAAAAGAAGAATGTCTGTGCCCCATTCAATCTGCTTTTTAGGTTAAATACACTAAGAGGAAACCTTTTCTTTGCAGCCTGAAGTGATTCGTAACATGATCGAGTTCAAGCGTGGTTTGCCACTGTTTCCCCTCGTGAAGCCACATATTAACTTCATGGCTGCCAAACTCTGAAGATCCCCACGGGCAGCGACGAGCAAGAGGACGCATTCCTGAGCCCTCGGGGGCTCGGAAACAATCTCGGCCACTTTCATAGCTTCTGGTTCACTAGTAGAGACACAAACAGAGAAAGAGATGCTGTCAGATATTATTATGTAGAAATATTAAAAATCCAAAGTAATTAAATTACAAAATCTAATAGATGTAGAATATTTTTAAAATACATGCCTCTTAAATATTTTAAAAAATTTTTTCATTACTAAGAAAAAATTCCCTTATATAACAATACTTAAAATGATGAATGATATTCCTATAGACTCTTCCTTCCCTATTCTGTAAAATAGTTACTTGTTAGAAGAAAATGTTACCTTTTTTAAAAAGCCTCCTAGGTTGACGGGAAAGGCTTCAAAGCATTTAGAAAGACAGCTTCACACAAGGAAGCCTGTCTCTTTAAAAACCGATCCTCACATTTGCTTTCTACTTGATGGTCTCGTGTAAATCAATGGAGAACATACATTTGGCACATAAAGAACAAAGTAATGTAATTTTCTTTTATTAGTGAAATTGCTGATTATAAGGCATGGTTTTAACCTTTTTATAAAATTTGAACATGTTTTTTATTCAAACTAGTTCTGGAAAACCCTAGAACACCCTACTTATTTGTAGTACTAGAAATACACACTTACCTTACATCAGTTTTGTCCCAAATTGAATTTCTCAGGATTACTATGATTTGTTTCTTTCTGATTGAATTATATCAACATTCTTATTGTTCTTAGTTGGTTGCAGTGGTGTCCATCGGTCTCACTTTTCCCCATCAACGTGTCACTGTGTGCGACGGGTACAGACCGGGCGGGCTTCGGCTCCCACTGTGTGTGTGGCACGCTCTTCCAGCGTCAGCGGCTGCAGACGCCTGCAGCTGTCACCGCCATGAGGTGCAGTGAGTCTGCAAACCAAAACATTTGCCCCATGATGAATTAAAAAGGCAACAAGTACAAAGCCACTTTTTTGGAGGTATAAAAAAATAAAGCCTTGGATTTTCAAATAGCATGATCCCCATAAAACTCTAAAATCCATTTTTGCTACCAGTCTAATATTGCCATAAGTATTAAGTGTTTTTTTAATATATAATTATAAACATACATACATATGATGACTGGAGTGGATTTTTAGAAAATATTTTTCTCGCAAGATACTATTTTAGATGAATTGTTCCTATAGATTTAATAGCTGTTTTGAAGTATTTACTGCTATTAAAACTTCAAGAGAAATTGTGAATAGACTCCCACATACAGGCACGAGTAACAATAAGTGGCCCCGTTGTCCACTAACTCAGGCGAAAGAGTGGCGTTTTCAAGTGACATTTTACCTCCATAGGAGTTGATTTGCTAGGATTTCTCTCCGTAGAGTCATGTCTTTTCACATCTTAAGTTTTCACATTTGCCATTTCCACATAATCTAAATTTGGGGCAAGAATGATATAATCACAGCTGCGGAGGCTGCTTTTGAAAGCGGGGCTCCATTTCTATCGCATAAATGTGGTGCTGTAACTGTCTTTTTATCCCTGCCTTGGAGAGCTTCCTTGTGTGAAGCCTGTCTCTGTCCCTCAGAAGGTGCGTGAGTCATCACTTCCTTCTGCTTTTATGCATTTGTAGACTATGCATCTTTTCATCAAACTGCAAATATATACAAGACGGATCTAAAATTAGTCATGGGTGTTTAAATCACCACTGTACGAGTAAATAATCCACTTACCTTTTCTGTGGAAAATTATGTGCTATTGAGTAACTTCTAGCTCTTTTTTAAAAAAAAATGAGTGAAATTTAACAGTTATTTTTATGAGCAAGTCACACGAAGAAATCTGCAAGGAATCACATGTGGTCTTCCAGGGACCTGGGGTCGTTCGCTGCGCCCCGGCGTTGGCTGGCTTCCAGGTCGGACGTTGAGCGGCTGTTGGATCAATCAGGCACACCAATGGATTCACTCAGATGGGTCCGAGCTGCAGTCCGTGAGCAATAACAGACTACCGGATACGGCTCCTCACTCAATGCTTAGGGAAGGAGATTTGTGAAACCAACTAAGTTGTTAGTCCCCTGTGACATTTAGAAAAGCCTTCTTTTCAACTAGTTGATTTGGAAGAGAGAGCATGTGACACAAACAGTGTGGTGGAGTGCTAGGGTAATCCTGTTTACAATAAATCACCTGAATTTAACCTCCGGAGTTTGCATTTGTATTACTTTTACAGTTTCGGTGGCCGATCCTCAACCTACTTCTCAACACCCTGATTCGACAACGTTTCTTGCTTTCATTGTCCCTAATACAGAAAGCAGCGGATTTTTAGCCTTAAGTGTATCTGGGCAGCAATAATTTAGTCAGATACATGGGCCGATTTCACATTCTTAAGAGTAGATCGCGTTTGTAAAACAGGAATATTGGTGTGAGAGGCTGAACTCCTTGTGATATTGTCACTGACACTAAACCCAGGAACTTCTCCCTGGCATTACACGGAAAAAAATTAAAAGGGCAGAATAAGAAAAATTTCTCTCCGGCTAGTCTTTGCATCTTCTGCCCGCACCTCCGGCAGTGGGTCAGGCAGGCGTCCTGTCGATGTCCCTGGCCTCTGGCTGCCTGCCAAGGCGCTCTTTCTACTCCTGTGACTGCCGGCTGTCTGACAGGCATTTATTCAGGAGGAAATCCTCTTGGGCCTCAGTCTCCAGCCTGGGGCAAGGGTGCAGCCCACGCAGCATTGTCCTCCGGATGGTACAGCAGCCCCAGCCAGAGGCCCAGGTTCTGTGTCCCGAGGCAGTTTCCCCTCTCACTGTGCAGAGCAGGAATCACCTGGTCCCCTGCTCCAGTTCTTTACTACAGCTGCTGGGAATGTTTGTTTATGGTGAAAATCGAAGACTCTCATGAACGTATCTCCCTTTTGTGAGGGTGATTCCTGCCCTCCTCACCTTCCCCTGGCAGGGCCTCTGCCCAGGCGGGCCTGGGTCCCCACTCTGCACTGCCTACTGAATGAAGCTCACTGTCCTTGTCTACATGAGCACTGTGCGCGCCATAGTTTCTTGTGGCAACGCTTATGGGTGATACTATGGTGCTGCTTTCTCATCCAAGTCCAATTCTTGAAAGATATCACGGCATTTTGGACAGCTCATACCCTAAATTAACCTTAATGTTAGGAAGTGCTTTGTAGATTACAGACCTTACACAATAATCTTTTGGCGTGGGAGGACTGTGGTTAAAATTATCATCCTCCCAGGTTTTCAGAGGTGAAAACAGACCGAGAAAAGCTAACCCAGTTGTCCAGGATCATGCAAGAAGCACAGCCTCGCGCCTCCACTCAGATCTTCAAACTCCAGTTTCGTTGTTCCATGTGGATTTCCTGCAGTATAAGTACCAAGTCCATAAATGCACTTCTGGGACAGAGTAGAAATGCAGGTGCTTTTACATTTGTTTGAAACTTTGCCTTTTGCATCTACCTTTTTTATACCATATTATTCTTGAATATGGTATATTATACCGTATTACGTGGTTGGGTATCATATTATACCCAACCTTTGCTTATTTTGGAAGGAGTGAGCCTGGATTTCAGAGTCTATGTGCCTCTTCTCGGCCCACTGCCGTTTCTACTCTGCTGGGCTGCCCTGTGGCCAGTTGTCACCACTGCCCACGGATCTCCCTCCCTGTTGGGGCTAATCCAACAGGGTCTAATGCAGACCCTCCTGAGCTGCTAATCCCTAAACCAATGCAAGCTCTCCCCGTTGCCCATGGAGTGGTGAGAGCACCTGGAACCCTTTGAGAAATTTGAAAAAGTAACGTAAAGAGTCAGGTTAACCCCTGACCCCACTGCTTGGAGACAGCCACGTTTGTGTGCTGTTTCTTTTCAGCCTCTTTCCTTTGCACGTAGGATGGGGCCGTGTGTTCAGTGTCGCAGCCTTTCCCTTCAGTATTCTGCCGGGAACGAGAACGCTCCACATGGGTAATCTCAGAAAAAATGTGATTTGTTGGTGTTTTGGGGTGCTTGGTGTCAATTATACTGTAGTTTGTTTATTGAATTGTTTGGAATGTTTAGGGTGTTTTCAAACTTTGTTCCATGATAAAACTCCTTGTGCAGAGTATGTGTGTGATCTTCTGATTATTTTGTTAAATTGTTGGGTTCTGGAATATGAATATATCATTTGATTTTTTTTATTTTGAATTTTAATCTACAGAGTTGTAAAATAGTACAATGAACTCCCATACACCCTTCACCCAGTATTCACCTTGCTCCCTCTCTCTTTTTTTTTAAATCCTCACCTGAGGAATGCTCCCCAACCAGGTATTAAACCTACAACCTAGGTATGTACCCTGACCGGGAATCAAACCCTCAACCTTTTGGTGTACAGGATGACACTCCAACCAGCCGAGTGGCAAAGCCACTCGGCCAGGGCCCTCCCTCTCTCTTTTAAGTAGGTTGCAGACCTCATGACTCCTTACCCCTAAATACATCACCGAGTGTCTTCCAGTAACAAGGTCAGTGTGTAGTAAGGAATTTGTACTCAGATTTTATTTATTTATTTTTAGAGAGAGTGGAAGAGAAGGAGAAAGAGAGGGAGAGAAACGTCAATGTGTGGTTGCCTCTTGTGCAACCCATACTGGGGACCTGGCCCGCAACCCAGGCATGTGCCCTGATTGGGAATCGAACTGGCAACCCTTTGGTTTGCAGGCCAGCGCTCAATACCAGTCAGGGCCCCTTTGTCTTTGTTTAGACACGATACACCAGTTAATTTGACAACATAGATGAAATAGATAAATTTCTTGAAAAACTCAAATTACCAAAGCAGACATGAAAAGAAAGTGAATATTCCCTTATCTACAGGGTCCAGCACAAATAATGCTCCTTGTTTTTATTACAAAATCTTTTATTAGAAAATCATAAGCATGTAATTCTGTAACATAACAATATCACACTCAAGCACAGCATATGACATTTTAGGTGAAATGTTCAAATTAAAAATATAAATCATTGCACCCCTATTATTACCCTACCAACCGTATTCAAGCAGACATTACTTCTGCCGTATTTAAGAAATTGAATTACTACCCAGAAAATTCCAAGCGCAGATGACTTTGCTGGTGAGTTCTATCAAACATTTAAAGATGAAATGCTGCCAATCTTATGTATCAACATTTCAGAAAACAGAAGAGAACTCTATTTATGAGGCCAGCATTACCCTTACACCAAAATCAGACAAACCTATTTCCAGGAAAGAAAGCACCAAACCAATTAGCCTTTAAAAAGTCCCCAAAGTCTTCAACAAAATATTAGCAATTTGAATCTAGTAATATATAAAAAATCTATATAGAGTTGATTTTCAAATATTCTGCCAGCCTTACATGCTGACAAAATGGGGTTTTCCCAGGAATGCAAGGTTGGTATAATATTTGAAACTTGACTAGTTCTATTTACCATAGTAGCAGAACTAATGAGAAAAAAAAATGACCATTTCAATAGATACAGTAAAAGCATTTTACAAAGTTCATAATAAAAGCTTCCGGCAAACAAGGAATGGAAGGGAAGCTGCTCCACCCACCGGTAACATTGTGTGGGAGCTGGGGGTGGGCTGAGCAGAGGAGGGCAAAGGGGGGAACTTGGACAACTGTAGAATAAACAAGAATTAAAACATGATAAAATAGTAAACATATTCATCCTAAAATCTGCACCAGGGTGAGGATGTATGCTCTCACTATTTCTGTTCAAACTGGAATTTGAGGACCTAGTCAGCGCAGTAAAGATTGGAAAGATAAAGTAAACTGTAGTCATAGACAACGTGAGCACATACAAAAACTGCCCTAAGGACCACGACAATGCCCTACTACTAACTGACTTAACAAGATTGCAGGAAATACGTCAGTATTAGCAAATTTATTGTATGTCACTATGCTGTCAACAAAATTTAAATTTAATTTTCAATAGCACCACAAAAATATTTAGGGGTAAGTTTTTTTTTAATGTGAAAAACCTGTACACCGAAAACATAAAAGCATTACTGAAGGGTATATGCATCATGTGCTCATGGATCGGAAGGCAGTGTCTGTAAGATATCTGCTCCCCCTGTTGATCTACAGATTTGAAGCAGTGCCTATCAAAATCCCAGCAGAGTTTTTGGGTAAATATTTACAGGCTGATTTAAAATTTTACTTAGTCATGCAAATCTTGTGTAGCTAAAATAGTTCTGAAAAAGTAGAACAAAGTTATCCTTTCTGATAGCAAGATAAAAACTATAGTAACCAGGATAGTGTGGTTTTGACCTAAGAATAGACATATAGATCAATGGAGGAGAGTAGTCCAGAAATAGACCACCAAGTTGATTTCAATTGATTTTTAACTAAAGTGCCATGTAATTTGATGGGAGAAAACGAGCCTTTTCAACAATCATTCAAGAACACATGGATATCTTTATGGAAAAAGAAAACATGAACCCTTACTTCACAGTATATACAAAATTAACTCAAAAAAGACTACAGATTTAAACAAAAACAAACTATAAAATTTCTGTAAGGAAATGGAAGAAAATCTTTTCAAAGTTTAGTAAGCAAAAATTTCTTAGGATGCAAAAGCCACTAACCATCAAAGAAAAACATGGACAAATTAAAGTTTTTCAAGTTTATAAATGTCTTCTCTTCAAAGGATACCATTAAGAAAAAATGGCGAGTTGCTAACTGGGAGGAAATAGTTGTGATACATAGTAAATCAGATAAAGGGCATATATAAGAATATATAGAAAACTTATAAGACAAAAATGTGGTAAAAGAGTTGGCTAGATGCTTCACTAAAGGAGATGTATATATATAAGCAATGGTTAATATGTCCATGAAAAGATACCATCGTTAGCCGTCAGGGAAATGGAAATTAAAGTCAACAGGAGAGGCCATAGTCAACAGACAGGACCAAAGGACATTGGGAAACTTGAAAGAAATAAAAATATTTGATATCAGGCCCAGCTGGTGTAGCTCAGTGGATTGAGCACAGGCTGGGAACCAGAGGGTCTCGGTTCAATTCCCAGTCGGGGCACATGCCTGGGTTGCAGGCCAGGTCCCCAATGAGGGCCATGTGAGAGGCAACCATACATTGTTCTTTCTCCTTCTCTTTCTCCTTCCCTCCCCCCCTCTCTGAAAATAAATAAATAAATAAATAAAATCTTTAAAAAAATATTTGATATCAATAAAACTCTGGAAAAAATATTTTTAAAACAACCAAAATGAGTGGATATCATTCAACGTAGACTAGAATAGCTAAAATTAGAAATACAATTCCAAGTGAAAGCAACTAGCTTCTAGCATAAAAAACCATTGTTAATATAAGAGAATGATTTGTGTAACATCAATGTAACCTGGCAGCCAAGGAGAGTGGACTGGATTGCGCATGTGTGAACAATGACGACTTCACTGTACTGGTCAGTGGGGGTGGTAGACGCCATGGAGTGAGCATGTGTACTGTGTGGCCGTTTCATTCAAAATGACTGAGCAAGTAAAGCCATGAATCTGCATCAGATTTTGTGTTAAGCTTGAACATTCCTCCGTGGAAACCATTCGGATGATTCAGAAGGCCACAGCTATGGGCAACTGGTGACTGGCAGCCTCATCACAACAACGCTCCTGCTCGTGCATCACGTCTTACACAGAGTTTTTTTGGCAAAACATCAAATCACCCAGGTGACTCAGCCCCCCTACAGCCCAGATTTGGCACCCTGGGACTTCTGGCTTTTCCAAAAAATAAAACCACTTTTGAAGGAAAGAGATTTCAGACCATTGATGAGGTTCAGGAAAATATGATGGGGAAGCTGATGATAATGGGAGAATTGTGTGAGGTCCCAAGGTACCTACTTTGAAGAGGACTGAGGTGTCATTGTCCTATGTACAATATTTCTGGTATCTTGTATCTTCTTCAATAAATGTCTCTATTTTTCATATTGCATGGCTGGATACTTTCTGGACAGCCCATATCTCGTATACATATTTTTTTTTCTTGCTATATAGTAGACAATCTTTATTGAAGCAAAGGATCATATTTTGGAGAATATTTTGGAGGCAACCTTTGACCACTGTGAGGTATGGTAAGTTATAAATACAGAGTTAATAATGGAAGTATTTTGTTGAAGTTCACTTTATGATTGATTGATTTATTTTTTATTGTTGTTCAAGTACAGTTGCCTCCATTTTCACCCCGCCTCAGTCCACCCCAGCCATTCCCACCTCCCACCCTGGATCTTACTCCCTTTGGCTTTGTGCATGTGTCCTTTATACATGTTCCTTGATGGGCCTTCCCCTGTTTTCTCCCATTATGCCTCTCCCCACCCGCCTCTGGTTCCTGTCAGTTTGTTCTTTAATTCAATGTCTCTGGTTATATTTTTCTTGCTTGTTTGTTTTGTTGATTAAGTTCCACGTATAGGTGAGATCATATGGTATTTGTCTTTCACTGCCTGACTTATTTCACTCAGCGTAATGCTCTCCAGTTCCATCCATGCTGTCACGAAGGGAAGAAGCTCCTTCTTTCTCTCTGCTGCATAGTATTCCATTGTGTAAATGTACCACAGTTTTTTTACCCACTCATTTTAGAATACGAATGTGAATTGTTCCACTTGATGAAGTGGTTAATAGGAACAGATTTGGAGGAGAGCTTGAAATTCTGTAACTAGTTCTCAAAATGATTTGTAAGGCAAATATAAATTACATTAATTCTAAATGTCCAAGGCAAGATTATTAGCCAAAAGAATCCTTTTATGAAGTCTTTTATAAAGGCTATAGTATGTTTTAATACATAGAATATTCACTTTCTAGTCTGTGTTTTACAAGTTTTGTAAAAATCTAGCCTTCCTCTTCGGCCTGATTCTGAACACACACGCTTGGCATCTTGCTGGATGAGTAGCACTTGGCAGCTGGCACCTCCGTGTCGGACTGCCTACTGCAGAGGCTGGTGAACTTGATGAAGTTTAAATTTGTTTATTATAGAAAACTACACCTGTATATGATAGAAGTCAGTTAGCAAGTACTTATGAAAAATTTGTTGATAAGAAATACTATTTACAAGCACAAGAGAAGAAAGCCAAGTACAGTATATCTAAAAGTGAGAAGAGGATGTGCTACTAAGTTTCCTTTTTTTCTTTTGAAGGTTTTATTTTATTCTCATTCAAGGGAGGGGAAGGGAGAGAGCGAGAGAAACATCAATCTGTTGCGTCCTGCACATGCCCGACTGGGGATCCAATCAATGACTTTTCAGTTACAGGACGACGCTCCAACCCACGGAGCCACACTGGCCAGGGCTATAGATTTGATTATAATGTTCTTGATCTTCAGTAGCATTCAAGAGAAACTAAGAATGTTATAATCAAGACAACAACTTCGAAGAAATTCAGAATATTATTGGTGGGCTTATTGAGCCTATTATGTTTGGTCCCTGTGGCTCTCAGGAGGTTTGTTCACTACTCAGTTCAATTGTACCCATTTTTGGAAAGTTACAGTCTAATATGCTAAATGTTCTCACTGACCTGAGTCTCCTTTAATCTCTAAATTAAATCCTGCCAGAACAAGGAACCGATGAATGTAATTTTCTGGTTTCCCTAATCTACCTATCAAATCGAACTTCCCTTCTGGACTGCCTGGCTCCCCTAGTCTTGATCTTTCCTCCTTCGCTACTTTGGAGCTCTGCTTACAGCCATCACTGTAGTTGTAATAGCTACATTTGCAGTTTGATGGAGGTGGGCATTTTCCTTCCCTTCCATAGATTTGGTAAAGCATAGAGTCTATCAATATATCTGTGTTGGCAGACGCGGATGATTCAGAAGGCCACAGCTATGGTCACTGTTCCCAGTGACCAGACTGGGCCCTAGACTGAGATTTTACTGCCTAGTTAGATTCGTCAAAGCCCTTCCCTTATTAGAGGTGACTAGGGTCTTTGAGCCAATGTCTGAACTGTCTCAGAGTTTCACAGACACAATAAAGTCCCTAGTTTCCCCAAACATAGAACTCATTCAGCAGCTTCAGGCTTTGCCTAGACCTGTGTCATGGCCAAGTAAGTTAAACTTCCACCAATGGGAGCTTTCATTTCGTCTTTCTGAGCCTACAGCTTGAGCTACCATAGCCTCGTCTAATTGATTTTTTAAAATCAATGTATTTATTTTAGACAGGGGAAGAAAGAGAGGGAGAGAAACATCAATGTGAGAGAGAAACACCAGCCAGGTTGCCCTCCGTGCGCCCCAAGGCTGCCCTAAGTGTGCACCCTGACCGGGAGCCCAACCCAAGACCTTTCTGTTCTCGATGATGCCCGGCCAACTGAAATATTCCAGTCAGGGCACCTCGTCTAATCGGTAGTTAACTACAAGTTTGGTCTTTTGGTTCTAGAACTTTTTCTCACTGGTTTTACCTTCCATGAGTACCAAGAACACAAAACTATGTACAATTACAAACAGGCCTTGAGAATGGCAAAAACTCAGCATGAACACTCTGTTCAGACCTCTGTGGTAATGAACGTGGCTTCTAGCAGCCGAACGCGCAGGGCCAGGGACAACAGCAGCCCCCTTGCAGTTTTGTCAGGGGAGCTCAAGGCTATCAAAGAATGCGCTGTTTGTTCTTGCAGGTCTGGTATCTGACCACAGGCCCCGGCCTCCCTTTCTTAGAGCACTGACCCAAAAGGGTTTACGGTTGTGAATCCTTTCTTGGTCCCTTTGAGATGTGTATGTATCTCCTACAAACCGAGGAGTTCTTTCTCAAGGACCTGAAAGCCATTTCTTGGAAATGTCATTATCCAGAAGGATAAGGCCTCTGTCTCTCAGTCTCTGTAGGAAGGTCAAGTTTTGGCTTGGCTAGTGGCCAGCCAGCAGGCACAGCTGGCCGAATCGCACCCACACAGCCCAGCTAGCCCTTTGGATTTTTCACTTGAGTCCTGGCCACTCCTCCTCCATTAGCCCTCATCCCGCCTTTGAAATGCCCAGTCAGGGCTTCGCAAATTGAAAAGGAGCTCAGCGTTCCCTTACTACCAGCAGTTACTGAGCAAAGTCTGTTCTCATCACTTTAATGAAGGTCCGGCTTTGTTCATCTTTGACAGCCTCAAGGTACGGATGCAGCATGATCAGGTTCTGTTGGAATCTAAATTCAAATACGTTATTTCTATGCAGCGTGTACACCAACTTAGTGATAGGATGGGTGCTGGCCCCGAGACGCTGCTGCAGATACGCCAGTGTCCGGGCAAGCGTGTGGCTCGAGAACGCAATTCACACGCTAACACTGAGCCCTCGGTGTTGCCACTCTATGTAACACGTAACCTGGGGACCCTTTTGTCCTTAGATGACCATTTTTAAACTTATTTGACCGTAAATGACCACTCACAACATCAAAAAGTCCTTCTGGAGATAAAATATGCACGTGGACTATTTGTTTTTTGAAAAATTAAAACTCAGTTTCAAAATTTGAATAAAAAACAAATTAGAGCTTTAAAAATATTTTCTAAGAGAAACCACGTGGAAATGTCAAGACAGATTATACAACAGAGCAGAGGCTGCATGCCGTGGCCTGCCCGCAGTTTTGTCAATACTGTTTTGGGGACCAGAGTCCTGACCATTCGTCTGAGCCGAGCAGTTGGGGCACAGACCCTCTGGTCTGCAAAGCCCGCCTGGCTTTTCGCCAAAGTTCACCAGCCTCTGCAGTAGGCAGTCCGACACGGAGGTGCCGGCTGCCAAGTGCTACTCATCCAACAAGATGCCAAGCGTGTGTGTTCAGAATCAGGCCGAAAAGGAAGGCTAGATTTTTACAAAACTGTTTTTGAATATCCTGTTTTGTTTTTTAACTTTTTAAAATCAAGTGCACAAAATGGTTTACAGCCCAGTTAATTATCATGAAGGGCATGCATCTATGTGAGGGCAACTGTGGGCAAGAAACACGCTTACCCCACCCGCTTTGTCCACACCACCTCATCCTGTTACCCACAGGTAACTGCTGTGTCTTCTAACAGCGGAGATGACTTCGGCCTGCTTTAGACTTTATATAAATGAAAAATGTCAAATGTGCATTGTTTGGGTCTGACTTTATTTGTGAAAAATTACATTGGTCAGATTTATTCATTTATTATGTGTATAGCTACGTTGTTTTTTCCCACTTTTATGGTTACAGAGTATTCCATTGTATGAGTAGATCATAATGTGTTCATTCTACTATTGGAAAACATAGTTTTTGTTTTCGGTTATCTGTAAATAATGCTGCAATAAACATTCTTAAACATGTCCTTGGGTACACACTCAAGTGCATTTCTGTGTGTGTTCCTAGGAGTGAAATTGCTGTGTCATAAGATATGTGTGGGCGTTCGAGGTTAGGAGATGCCACCAAGCAGTTTTCCAAAGTGGTTGCACCAATTTGCACTCCCACCGGCAGACTTGCAGTTAGTTGTTCACCATCCCTGGGTATCCCTAGTCTTTTCAATGTTGGCCATTCTGATGGGTGTGGTTTTAGATTTAGACGTAAGTTCTTTATATTCTTAGCAAGTCCTTGTTGATTTCCCCTCTGGCAGCCGTGAAAGGGCCTAAGACGACAGAATTGACCTTTGTGGACAGCTCTGTCCTTCCTGGCAGTCCTGGAGGAGGAATGATCACCCCGTATCCTCACGGACTTAGAGCTTCTTCTGATTCAGTGGTTCTTAACCCTAATTGCACGTTAAAATTACTTACAGATCTTTTAAAAAATACCGATGCCTGTCCTATCCCAGACCTGACTGAATTCGTCTGGGGAGGGACCTGGGCACTGGGATTGTTTACAAGCACCGCTGGTGATTCTAAAGGGCAGCCAGTGTGAGAACCGCTGCTGACGTTGCAAAGACAAGTTTGTCCACCAGATGGAGACAAAGCACTTCTCTCGGAAAAGGCTTCACAAACAAAACCCCACTCTGACTATGGCTGCAGCAACTCCAATTTATGTAATGTACCAAGCAGGGCAAACATGTGGGAAGACAGGTAGAATTACCTTTGGCACTGTTGCTTGCCAAGATGTTCTTGCCACCACTGGGGAAAATTCCAGGAATTAACTCAAAAAATAACATGTGGATAAAAATATGTCTTATTCACCCAATTACCTGAATTAACATCTAGAAATATTTGCAATCCTTTTCCTAGCTCACTTTGACAAAATAGACCATATAAAAAAGGATGGTATTATTGTTCACGTACAGTGGAAGATTTTGACCTAAGATCACTCCAAGAATTGTGCAAATAGATATCAACATGGGCGTGTCTAAGTTATCTTAGGATAGGCTCACAGGATTTTAGGAAATACGCAGATGTAATCATGTAACTTACATTTCTTCCTAACTGAAGTACTTGATTGGCAGCTCCCAACTTTCCTTGTTCCCCTTGCAAAGCTCTCACAGAAGCTCTAAAAGCTTGATCTCTGCCCCCTTGTAGCTACAGATGGTCAGTGAGATCAGGTAAAAACTGCCACGGAGGGCTTCCCTTCCAGGATGAAATGACAAAGATGTAGAAAAAGAGATTTCTTTCCTCCTTTGTTCTCCCCTTCTCCTGCCCCATCTTCTCAGGGACACAAAACTTCGAGGTGGAACCACCACCCCTGTCCATGAGGTGCCAAGTGGGGACAAAAGCCAGTATAACTAAGGAAGGCAAAGAGGGCAAGCGGGAGGGGCCTGGATCCTTCCTACATGAACATTATCTGAGGCAAAATGCATAGTTTGACCTATCACCTGGTTGTAGGGCGACTCTTTTCAACAGAATGTCACTAGAAAAGCCAGGATGTCCCACCTGACACAGCCTGTGATTTCTCCAGGGCACCCACCAGGTCAAAGCACACAGACCCCGCCAGGGCCAGACACGCAGGTAACAGAATAGAAATGGGAAACCAAACAGCAACAGACAACAGTATTCACATCAAAGCGGACCTAGTTTGAGCTTAAGGGTAGATGACACACAAAGGTATCTAATTTGAAAAAGAACTGGGAAAGAGCAAGATTCCTTCATTTTGATTTAGCAGAGTGGCAATTTGCTACATTTTAAATTTTTTTTATTTTTGATTTTAGAGAGAGGGGAAAGGAAGGTGAAAGAGAGAGAAACATTGATATGACCTACTGGTTGCTTCTGCAAATGCCCCAACCTGGGACCAAACCTGGAACACAGGCGTGTGCCCTGACCCGGAATCAAACTAACTACCTTTCACTTTGCTGGACGATGCCCATTCAACTGGGCCACACTGGTCAGGGCTAGAATATTTTTTAGTAGTTTTTACTTATTGATGGGGGTGGAGAAAGATAGATTGATTTGTTGTTCCACTTATTTATGCATTCATTGGTTGATTCTTGTATGTGCCCTGATGAGGGATCGAACCCACAACCTTGCTGTATCAGTAGGATGGTCTAACAGCCAGGGCTGGATCTGTCCATTTCTGACAGAGGGGTGCTGGAGTCTCCAACCATAGTAATGGATTGGTTTATTTCTCTACTCAGCTCTATAGAGTCTCGCCTCCTATTCTGGTGCTCTGTTGTTAGATTCATCCACATTAGAGAGCGTTGTGTCTTCTCAGGGAACTATGCAATGTCCTTCTTCGTCTCTGACGACGTTCCTTGCACTGGCTCTGTGGCCACAAGCCTACCCTTTCCGACCGGGGACTTTGCCTCTGAAGACTCTGCATCCCTTTGTGAAGAACACGCCCAGCCCCGGTGTGCGTGCGGCTGTTTCAGACGACCCGCTGTTATCTACAGAGGAACGGTCAGGAGGGGCTGGTCCTGAAATGTCAAACATCAGGGTCAGAACGCGGGGTCTGATCTGTGTCCACATCCGCTTGCTCCCCCAGGGGGTTTTCGTATTGGCTCGAAGTCTGATCCAATAGGAAGAGTCTGTTGGCTTTTTCCTCCAAGCCCTTCAAGGTCTGCAGTTTGGCCGCCGAGTCTAAGATCTTTGGACCCTCGCCGGCAACTTCCAAATGAATTTTGCAAAGTCTTGCCTGGCGCTTCACCGCCCATGGCAGCCCCACCAAGCGCCACTGACGGAGTGAGTCCCTGGAGCTGCGGCTCGAAGCCATCACCACGCGAGGACATCCAGGTGAGGCCCTTGGGCGGGGCACAGTCGCCCCTGGGCGGCCCCGCCTATGTCTCCCATCGTGGCCGTTCAAGACAGTGATTTGTTACCAAACCGCCATTTAGAAAGACAGTCACGATGTGGACTCCATCAGAAACCATTCAAATTTTGCGGGAAAAGCATTGCATCTTGTTGTGGGTACCTACCTTGCAGTCTATTTACTATTTGGGAAAGGATGAATTTTTTTAAATGTATTTTTAGCTAAAAGGTGAGACTAATCCCTAATAATGCAGGTCCAGATGTGGGATAGTAACGAGCTGTGATCACAGAGCCGCTGGGGTCCTGCCGTGTGGGGAGGAGGGCTGAGACTTCAGAGCCAGACAGGTGTGAATTCTAGTCAGACCTTTGTGGTCATGCGATCGTAGCCCCACTTTCCTCCTTTTTGAGGGCTTGTTCCATCGTGTCTGTGCAAAGGACAGACGGACTTTTTCGAATCACTGTGGACGATTAGCAACACTCAGCGGCTCACCCCGGTGTAGCTGCGGATCCAGATGTCATTTCATTATTGGAGCCGATCGACCCTTTGTTTGGTGCCTGGAATACCTAAGTTGGAAGCAACTTATCTAGAACTGAAAATGTATAAAAACAGAAGTAAAGGTCGCCTGAAAGCTGCGCCCTAAATTAGCCACCAGCATCTGGGGAGCCCAGTGGAGAAGGGGGCTGGCCGTTCTCACCCATCGGTATGCGGGCTTTCACTTGCTGCCGAGTTTTCAGCGCAGCCTGACTGCCCACAGGGGCGGCTGGGGCCCTGACTCCCCCGGTTTCACGCACCTGTTCCACCCCAGGGGCCCTGTCACCCCAGGTCAGAGCCTCTGAAGGACCTGCAGCAGGAATGAGCTGCTCACACTTCTGCCCCTGCGGGCCGAGGTTTTAGCTTTTTTGTGTTTGCTGAAAAGTTACTACTCCTACATCTGAATTCTTGCTCCCCAAATTTTATTGCTGTTGTCTCCTCGCCACTCTGTGTCTGCATCCTTTCAAAGCTGACATCACATCTCTGTCAACTGTGACTCTTCTCCTGGAAGAAACAGAACCTGCGTGCCCGGAACATAACTGTTGTTCCACATGCAGCGGGACCACTCTCTTTTTTGTTAAATGTGCTTTTGTCCCACTTATATTAAGCAAAACTAAACCTTAAAGAGTAAAAAACAGAAAAAATTGTCAAGAAAGTAAAATTTATCGAAGCTCTCACAGATGGAGGGTTATACAAATAAATCTATAATCGTTTTCGTTTTTATTCTCCATTTCCCTCTGATGTGACTTAAAAGTACTCTCACACAAGTCCATTTATATCTGTAGTCCCAACAAATAGAATCAACACAAGTTAAGTGTCAATTTTATTCAAATATTTTTTTGGTGTATTCCAGGTTCTCTTGGGTACAGGTGACAGAAACTTACCGCAAACTAACTGGAATCAAAAAGGTAATGTGTGTGAACACCTGGGAACCCCGAGGGTTCATCAGCTCTCGGGAAGGCTGGGCAAAGGGGCGTGTCGGACGGTGTCGTCTGGATGCGACTGTTCCAACCAGCTATCACTTGGTTTCATCCAGATTTTATGTGCTGTTGACAATAGTGTTTAAACACATCCAAACAAGTGTTTTCATTTAAGACAGCTCCCTCAGGAGAGTGATTTTTCTCTTGGAATTTCCTTTGTGTGTGGATAGAGCCACAGAAGGATATAGCCTGGTAATTTCATAACCACCAGATGTTCAGTGATCTGCATCTGAGACTCTGTTTCTTATGGACACATGTGACTTAGCATCTGCAGTCCCTCTCACCTGTTCGGTTTTTCCTCCAGTATATTAGCCACAGTGGTATGCATGTCCAGTCCCCACTGTCCTGAAAGAGCTGGGCAGCAAGGCGGCTGCTGGCCAACAGCCTGCGTGGGGCCTTCCCTCTTCACTGCAAAGCTCTCCCACCGCCTGCCTGCCTGGAGTCTACCAAACGCAGGTGCTGGCAGCCAGCTCCGCCCCAGTAAGCTCTGAACAGAGAACTGCTGCCCGTTCTCACTGGAATTGTGTGTGTTTATCTTATGGAGCCAGCTCCCCTCCCCACGAGGCAGAGGAGAAGATGGGGAGGGCAGTGGGGGGACACTGGGGGGCCTCTCGTCTTGTCTCTCTGGTGGGGGTTGTCTCAGAGGCGAGGCCTCCGAAGGCCACGGGGTGAGGGATCCACTCGTAAAGTGACCATGGGGGGCCACCTGCCATGCGTGTTAGGCCATCAACACCCAGGAGTCCTTCCTGGTCTCACAGCAGCTGCTCACGGGGGGCACTGATCTCCCCCGTCTCCATGGAGCTCGACCTTCATCCTCCACCCAAAGTGTGAAAATCCTTGGCTGCTGGAAATCCTTTCATTCTTTTTTCTTTTTTGGTCCTTTCTTTCTTTCTTTCTTTCTTTCTTTCTTTCTTTCTTTCTTTCTTTCTTTCTTTTTAAATATTTTAGTTATTTATTATTAGAGGGAGAGGAAGGGAAGGAGAGAGAGAAACATCAATGTGTGGTTGCCTTTCACACACCCCCTCCTGGGGACCTGGCCCACAAACCAGGCATGTGCCCTGCCTGGGAGTGGAACCGGCAACCCTTTGGTTCGCAGGCTGGCACTCAATCCACTGAACCACACCAGCCAGGGCATTTTTTTTTCAATCAGTGCCTCCACTGCCCATCATGGGAGGGTTAGTGACTTCCCTCTGTCTTTACTTTCAGTTCTTTCAGGTTCCTGTGGCAAACCTCGAACAGACATTTCTTCCTGTAAATTTGAACTTGAACTTCCTGAAGAAGCTCCAAATAGCCCCTGCCAGTGTGGTTGTTGCCATAGAGAGAGGCTGGGGTCTCACCTCAGGCAAAATCTCTGGGGTCTAGCAGGATTCCCTTTGGACAACCCTGGGGGCTCCACCACCGCTGCTGACATCCTGGTCAGGCTGGAGGCCACCGGGACATGCTGAGGGGCTGTGCTGGGCGGTGTCTCCTCACGGATCCTCTCGATGGGGCGCAGCCCAGAGGCTCATTTGGATTCTGGGAGGGAGACTGTGGCAGACGCAGAAGTCGTGGGCCCAGACCCTGGCTCGGTTAGGCTGTCTCTGCCTTCCTGCACGGAAGCTTGGCCCAGGCTGACTGTATTCCAGAGTGGGGAATTCCAGCGCTGATCAGCGCTGGTGGAGAGGTTGCTCTTGGAAGGGGGGACAGGCACAGGGTGGGGGCCTGGCAGGCTCGTTGGCTGTGCTGTGGCCCTCTGCCCTGTCCCCTGATCCTCCTCGGGGTCTGCATTACTCCTCGGAGTATTCATAGAGTAGTGAGTGGCGGTGAAATGAAATGGTAGGCTGCTGAAACTGTGCCACTTGCTGTCGGCAGAGACCCGTGCTGTACTTCGTGGACTGGGGAACGGGTGCTGATTTTGGTTAGACCTGCTGAAACGGAGGCTTCAGCATATTGGGAAACCATCTGCTGGGACCTCTTATCGCCCAGGAGCAGCGCTGTGGCCATTAGCTCACTGCTTCTCTTCCTTATCAGTGAGTCCTGGGCGTCTCTCTCCATGTGTAACTCAGAGACACCGTTAGTTCGGTCTGCTCTGGGTCCTGAGAATCAGGGAGTGGCTCCATGTGGGGCTCCAGTCCTCATAGTTATGTCCCACAATCGTCTGTGGATCCTTCACGATTTGTTCCTATTTCTCATTGAGAATCAGAAATTTTTTAGATTTTCATACTCCGTGAACATGCAGAAGGAAATATAATATATTCTGCTCTAGTGCTGTTCTTAGCTCCTTGAAGGTCTGTCCATCAAAAGGCAAGACTCTGTGGACAAGTGTGTACAGAACAACTTCCAGATGCCACATACCCAGTGGGTCCTGCTTTGACCCTGGGGAGGTCCGGGGCAACATCGGGGGGACTGACCGCCACAGGAAGTAGCTTGTTGGTGGATTCGTTGCGGAAGCCAAAGTCCGATGTTCACGTCAGCATCCAAGAGCAGGTTTTCCGCTTCTAAGTCCCGATGGACAATTTACTGACAGTTTGCACTGCAGACACTAACTGGTGGAATTCATCTCCAGCCCCTTCTCTCTCCTTTGGCCATGAGTCCCTAGATGTGCAAACAGCTCTCCTCCACCGGAGTCTTCCCCTCGTCCCTGCAAACGTTTCGCTGTGTGTGGGTGGTCCCGGCCTTGACGATTCCCGCTCTGGGGGACAGACTCTGGAGGCTGGGGGAGTTCTGGTGAGTCTCACCAGTGACCTTTCCTGCCATCGCTTTCCCAGCCAGGAGGTGCCGGGCCAGCTTCTCCGTACCTGAGTCACCCCACCAGCGCTCTGGAGGAGACTGTTGCCAATACGAGCCTCTCCTCAGCGGGGGCAGCGAGAGGCCGCAGCACACTGGGCTTACCACCGCGCTCACTCGGGGTCAAGGAGTGCTAAGCAAGGTCAGTTTACCTTTGGAAGAGCTGGTGAGAAGCTGGGTCCAATGCCCCTCAAAAGAAAGCCTGTTCAAGTTTCTCCTGATGAACCGGCTTTTGTAGTGGAATCAGAACACAGTGGCAGACAAAAAATAAAGGTAAAAGCAAATACCAACACACTTAATATTTTAAATTGAGTAAAAAAAAAAAAAAAAAAAAAAAAAAAAAAAAAAAAAAAAAAAAAAAAAAAAAAAAAAAAAAAAAAAAAAAAAAAAAAAAAAAAAAAAAGAAAAGAAAAAATGATAAAAGAAAAGAAATGAGAAAAAGAAAAAAATAAAGGGGAAGAAAACCCCAACAACAAAAATAGACCAAAATGCCAAGGAGGAAACAAGCTAACTTTGGCCAGAGTCCCCCAGGTCACTGAAAACAGCTTCCTGAGCTAGAAGGATCAATAGCCTAGGCCTTAGCAGGTCATAGGAAGAAACCCATCGACAAGGTTGGGGATACCTGCAGTGATTTTCTCATTGTTTGGGTCTCAGGTAAGACCCTTTATTCTTTAAAAAATATGTTGAAGACTCCAAAGAACTTTTTGTTTAGGTGGGTTATGGTTACCATTTATCTTGTTAGAAATTGAAACCTGTAGGATGCATCAGTGCCTTTTCATTTCTAATAGGTAAAGGTGTGATTTTGGGCTCTTAAAGAGTTTATAATGTTTATGCTTAAAATACTCAGTTCCTTTCTAAACTCTTAAGTGATTGGTCTCAAATTGATTAAACACAGTTTAAGTTGTATTATGATATGTGAAAATGTTCTTTTGCATAAGACACAATCAGGTACATTATTAACATCAGTGAAGCTGAAGGGAAGGGAGTTCTCATATTATTTACAATTTTGCTCAGTTCTTAGTAGATTCCTTCCTTCCAAGGACCAGAGAACTCACTAGGTCAGTTTCATTATCTTTATTATTATTTTTTTTAAGATGAAGATTTTATTTATTTATTTCCAGAGAGAGAGGAAAGGAGGAAGAAATAGAGTGAGAGAAACATCGATGTGAGAGAGTAACGTCAACTGATTGCCTCTCACACGCCCCTGACCAGGGACCCAGCCTGCAACCCAGGCATCTGCCCTAACCAGGAATTGAACCAGCTACCCCTTGGTTCACAGGCCAGCACTCAATCCACTGAGCCACACCAGCCAGGGCTCATTATCTTTAAATGTAAATGTTGCAGCTGTGAGTTGAGAATACCTATCTTCTACTCTTTCTTTTCTAAGCCAACAATCCATGCTCTGTATCCCTCTCATTCAGCAGGGGTGAGGGCTGGGGGTATCTGGGGGGTGGGCATGTCACCAGTACTTCAGAGGAGGGAAACAAGATACACCTACATGTTTTTTTTGTGTTTTTTTTTAAGATTTTATTTCGTTTTAGAGAGAGGGGAAGGGAGGGAGAAGGAGAGGGAGGGAAGTATCGATGTAAGAAAGAAACATGGATTGGTTGCCTCTCGTACACGCCCCCACCCGGAACTGAAACCGCAATCCAGGCATGTGCCCTGGCCAGCAATAGAACTGGTGACCTTTTGCTCTGCAGGACGATGCCCAACCAACTGAGCCACACTGGTCAGGGCCCGACATGGTTTTTTAGAAGCTCTTTTTTAAAAAAATTAATTTTTTTGTTTTAGAGAGGGGAAGAAAGGGAGAAAGAGAGGGAGAGAAACATCAACGTGTGGTTGCCTCTTGTGCACCCCCTACCAGGGGCCTGGTCTGAAACTTAGGCCTGTGCCCTGACTGGGAATCGAACTGGTGACCCTTTGATTCACAGGCCCGTGCTCAATCCACTGAGTTACATCAGCTAGGGCGGTTTTTTAGAAATTCTTTATTGAAGTGTAGTGTAAAAAAAAAAGTGCCCAAATCTTCAGTGTGCATCTTGGTGGCTGTTCACAAATTGAGCTCACATGAATAACTAGCTTCCAGATCAGGAACCAAGACATTACCAGCCCCCAAACCCCCTTTCCAGTCACTTCCTCACAGTGGTCACCCCTGTTCGGTCTTCTAGCAGCAGAGGTTAGTTTTGAAGTTTACATAAATGGAATCAGGCAGTATTGAATCCTTGGTGTCTGCACCCTTTGCTCACTGTTATTGTGAGTTTCAATGTATTGCTCACTTTGTTATTCTAAATGCTGTGTAGTAGTCCAATGTTTATCCATTTTGCTGCTCCTGGGCATTTGAGTAGTTCTCAGTTTTTGGATGTTAAGAATAGTACTGCTCTGAATATTCTTGTTCCAGCCTTTGGTTGAACATTTACATAGTTTACTGTTGGATATATAGGCAGAAATGGAATTGATTGCTTAAAAGGTATGCATATTTTTCACTTTAGGAGATACTGTGCCAGTTTACATACCTATCAGCAGTGTATGAGGGTTCTGTTTCCTCTCTAATAACTAGGACAGCCTGCTTTTCAACTTTGACCTTTCCATGGGAGTGTAGTGGTGTGGCATTGTGGTTTTAATTTAAATTCCCCTGAGCCTAATAAAGTAGGGCCCATTTTCATATTCTTATTGGCTACTTCCTTTTCTGTGAAGTGCGTTTTCAAGGCTTTTGCCCATTTTTCTATAGGGTTGCCTGCGTTTTTCTGGTTGGTTTTGTCTTGCAGCCTGTCAAGGGCTGACAGGTCCACTTTGGATTCAGGCTGATGGAGGAAAACTCACGGAGCCGTGGGAATGCTTGACATGCCTTTATTCAAGGGTGGGCGATCCACGCGCCCTGCAAGCAGCATGTCCCCCAACAGGGAGTCCCTCCCCCTCCCCCACATATTAGATACAAACAAAGCTGGCAGCAAGCCAGGATATTGTATAACATAGTGTGGTTCTGCACATGAGAGCCCACTCACGGCTATGGGAACTGTTTATCAGACCCAGTCTCAAGGCTATGAGAACACTACTTATCAGGCCCATTTTCAAGGTTACAGGAAACTGCTTCCCTTAGTTTCCCAGACATCTGGGTGTGGAAGCCAGACTGCCTCCGTTTACCCTACAGGTTTGCAGGTATTTCTTATGTATATTGGGTATGGATTCTTTGTTGGATTTAGCTGCATGCATATCCTCTCCTCCCCGTTCATTCCTGGTAACTCTCTGTGGCCACCTCCTGCTATTTTACCCACTGACCACCCCTTTCTGGCCACTGACTTCTTCCTTGAGCAGCCCTGCCAGACACACTCCCACCTCAGGGTTCTACATGAACTCCCACTGGTGTCTGAACGTTCTTACTCAGAGATCCACTCAGATCTCTTCCTACCTCCTCCAAGTCTTTGCACCACAGTCACCTTCTTGGTGAAGGTTATCAGGGGATCTAACTATTTGGTCTTCAACATCCCTTACATATCCTGGCTCTCACGTCTACCCATCACGTAAAACTTTGTATTAATGAAATTTTCAAACATACACAATATTAGCAAGAACACTATAAAGGTCTTTTTTCATGTTTCTATCTTCCAGCATCAATAATTAGCAAAGTTTTACAGTCTTATTTTATTCATAAACACTTCAGCCTGAATTTTTTATAAATAAAGACTTTTTTAAAAATTTATTTATTTTTAGAGAGAGGGGAAGGGAGGTAGAAAGAGAGGGAGAGAATAAGCAGTGTATGGTTGCCTCTCACATGGCCCTCACTGGGGACCTGGCCCGCAACCCAGGCATGTGCCCTGACTGGGAATCGAACCGGGACCCTTTGGTTCCCAGCCCAGGCTCAATCCACTGAGCTACACCAGCCAGGGCATAAAGACTTTTTTTGAAACAGCATGCCATCATTGAAGTTAACAAAATTAATAATTTCATATACCAGTGCAGATTCAAATTTCCCAGTTGTCTCAAAGATGTCTTGTTATGACTGACATGTTTGAATAAAGGTCCAAACAAGATAAACACATTGCTCTGTTGGTGTGCAGAATGGCATGAGGTGGAGTCAGACCAGACCTGGTTCAGTAACCTTGGTACTTGCGTTCTGGCTAAGAAAGAATTCGGAGCCAAGACTCAAACTATAAAGGAAAGTTAATTTAGAAAGTCACAGAGGTAGGAGAAGTGAGCCATAGAAGAAACAGGCTTAGGAAACAAGTTACAGAGGCATAAGGAGGGCCCTTGGAGCTTAGGAGAAAGAGAAACAAGGAAACCGTGCCTGGGGGCAGGGGCTGGGGAAGACACTGGGTGCTCCCTGGAGAGAGCCTCACTGGGTCCTCTGGCTTGAGAGTGTTTATCTGCAGGTCTCAGAGGAGGATACCAATAGAGCAGGGATGTCAAACTCATTTGCCACATCAGCCTTGCGATTGCCTTCAAAGGGCCAAATGTAATTTCAACTCTTTAACAGTTAAGGAGCAGTTACATTTATATAGTCATAAAATTTATTTCAGCCCTTTGCAGGCAACTGCAAGGCTGATGTGGCCCCGGTGAAAATGAGTTTGACACCCCTGCAATAGACTATTCGTCAGCTTTCCAGGTGTGTCCTTTCAGGGATCATGGTCTCTTCTGATTAGCTGGTGCCCGGGGAGAGCGTCATTAGTCAGTGCAGCTGGTCCTGATGTCAGCCACGACGTGAGTCGCTTCTCGGCCAGGAGCTGGAACACAGCTGAGGCCCAGATGTACTTGATGTGGGTCAAAACCTCGGTGTGCCGGGAGCTTAATCCTGAAGGGCTATTCTCTGGCCCCCTTTTTCATTTCCCTCTAAGGGCGGGGCGGTCTACCCTGCATGACTAGCAATATGCCAGGAGAGGAAAGGTCAGGGGAGGGTCTAAAGTGAATGACCAGTGATATGCTGGGGGAGAAAAGGTCACCCTGGGGGTGAGGTCCTTGTTTTCCCAGTTTTGCCTGTTGCCAGGCACCAGTGGCTTTCCACCCTGGTGACCTTCTGTGCCCGGCCCATTGTCCTTGCTCTGCTTATGTCTGTCTGCCTTCCACAGCTTTATTTGCACCGCGACATCGCCATTCAAAATACTACATGTCATACGTATTTATTGGGTTATTTTTCTCTCCCATTTGAGTATCAACTCTGTACCAGTAGGATCGTTGTCTGTTTTGGTTTTTGCTGTACCTTCAGCACCTAGAACGGTTACTGGCACACAGTAGAATGAACGAATAAACAGATGAAGTTTTCAGCAAGGATCGAATGGCTCAAGGAGTTCCGCTGTGTCAGCACAGGCAAATCTGTTCCTTTGCGGCTCTAAAACTTTGGGCAACTTGCTGAGCTTCAGGTTTCTTATCTGTCTATAACACCAACTGTGCAGTGTTGTGAGTGGACAAAACGTGTGGACAGTGTCCGGTACCTGGTGTAATTTCAGTACAGCTACTTTTGTTTTTCACTGTAACTGCCTTTATAAGGCAGAAGCAGAAGAAAGATGTGCAGTAAAGAATTTGGCCTTGCCTGAGGAGGTCTGGCCTTCGACCCTGATCCCTGGAGGGTAACCTTTAAACCCTCCACTCCCATCTGATGGTTCCTGCTAATTAGGCGACAAGTGGTCGTCTGTTTAGGCTAGATGACATCGGCCTGACCTCAACGAGTGGGTTGGGGCTTGAGACTGAGTTCAGTCATCACTCCCCATGAAAGCTCCAGACACGGAAGCTTGGGTGAGCGTCCTTGGTCGGCCGTACTGACTGTGTATTGTCGTATGGGGATGGTCATCAATACTGGGAGGGAAACGTGTTCTGAGGCCAATGGAAGCTTTGCATTTGGATCCCTCCCGGGCTCCGCCCTGTGTGTCTCTTCTGGAGGGTAATTTTTATCTGTATCCTTTCCCTGAAAGAAACTGTATATGTGAGTATAATAGTTTTCAATGAATTCTGTGATTCCCTTTACCAAATTATTCAGCCTGAGGGTGGATTTGGAAGTTGAACTTGCAACTGGTGTCAAGGCAAGCACCAAGAATTCCGCTGGGTTCTAGTCCATGCCCACTGACTGGCTGTGTGAACTGGGACAAGCCATGTGGCCTCACTGGCCTCAGTTGCTTGTCTGCGAAACAAGGAGGTTCCTTGATCTCTTGGCTCCTTGTAGCCTTGATAATTAAAGTTCTTTTCTCAGGGAGCACAGTGGGACCCCCTTATCCATTGTTCCGCTTTTGGTGGTTTCAATTACCCATGGTAAACTGTGATCTGAAAATATTAAGTGAAAAGTTCCAGAAATAAACTATGCATAGGTTTTAAATCGCGCTGTTGGGAGCAGCGTGATGAAATCTCGTGCCTTCCTGCTCTGTCCTGCCCAGGATGCAAACCATCCCTTCATCCAGCGTGTCCACTCTTTATGTGCCTC
>PVJI01007557.1:0-77509 GCA_004026765.1 Micronycteris hirsuta
GATGAAAGCCACAAAATGAACAAGTTGTATGAGTAGGAAAGAACAGGGAATGCTTATAAAAACAGGGATAAAACTGGTACCACTGCAGAACAGGGTATGTTGGACGGTGACAGAAAATAAAGCTAGATGGATAAGATGGGACAAGATTACAGAGGACCTTAACAGCCACACAGTGCAGGCTGATGAGCTGAACAAGAAAACACTTAGGACGAAAGCAACATTTAAGGCAGACGAGACTCAGAGCACAGGATAGGACAGGATGGGAAAGGAACAAGAACAGGATGGGGTTGGGGGCCAAGAGGTGGAAGGCAAAAGGGTGAGGCAGTCATCCAGACAAGTATAATGAGAACCTGCCAAATGTGCAGGGAGTGAGAGGGGAAAAAGACTAAAAAAGATATTTCCCAGAGAGAAATGGGCACAATCCGGTGACTAACAGTGTACTATGGATCAATTTCAATGCAGAGGGGTGGTGTAATGCTACAAGATGGAAGGCAGTGTTACACTGGTGAAGTCCTAGAATCATAGGGCTTGGAGGGTGGAAGGAGCCAGCACCTCTGAGATCATGTGATTCAGCATGCTCACTTTATAAATGAGGAAGCAGAGACCCAAAGAAATGAAGTGATTTGTCCAAAGTCACAAAGCAGGTTGCTGAGAGAGCTGGGACTAGAACACTGTTTCCTGTCTGCCTTTAGAGCCACTTTCCTGACACTACGCTGCCTCCTGCAGGACCCATTCTAA
Source organism: Micronycteris hirsuta (assembly GCA_004026765.1). NCBI lineage: Eukaryota > Metazoa > Chordata > Mammalia > Chiroptera > Phyllostomidae > Micronycteris > Micronycteris hirsuta. Next base: position 739 of record PVJI01007557.1, read on the forward strand.
GCTTCCTATTTGCCCACTGAGGCCCTCCAGTGCCACGCTTACACTGGTAAAAACTACACTAGGGAACCAGCCACCTGACTTTGGCTTCTGCACATATCCGGTCTAGGACAGTTAACTCTCAACCACCACGGCTTCAAAGCTGCTGGACTACGTCTACCCCGGGACCTTTCTGAATTTCAGCCTGGCTTGTTCTTTCATGGGGAGCCCAGCTCATACTGTGCTATGTCTCCAGGCACTGTTTTAAATTTTCTAGTAAGTCTCAAGGCAATAGAGTAAATAAGACACACACCCTACTCTAAGAATTATTCAAATGAGTTTGAGTTTAAAGGGCAAAGCACATTGATCCTTATTGTTTCCTTCTTCCCCTCCTATTCCGCCTCAGTAAGAGAATTTAAGATGCTGTTTGTTTCACCTACGATGGAAATCTTGAGCCATGTGTATGATTCTCAGGCAAAAACTGGAATTTGTGTTTGGTATTCTTCATAATGTCAGTTCACAGAACTCTGCTGATAACAAAAGTAGTCTATTATATTTCTAACAGGGCTTCTACATATTTTTCCAGACAACATTCATTAGTAAAATAGGAGTTTCTAGGTAACTTCCTAGTGAACTTTGAACCTTAACATAAATTAACATGAATATAGCTTCCAATGTTTTATGGAAACCAAGCATGGTCATTTACACTAAATTAATATGGACAACTTGGCTATCTCATTTCCTGTCAGTATCAAGGACTTTATCAAGCTACCATGGACTTGACCAAGCAATCCATATTATAAGACATTTACAGTGGACTGTCCTGAGTTATTTGAACTTATAAAGAGCTGCCTGAATGAAGTCAATAGATAATACTGAATAACTTTATACCAGAAGAATTTAGTACTATTTATGTTTTCTCTTCTTTTCTCATGAATTGTAATAACAAAATTTTTTTAAAGAAAGAAAAACTATAAATTATGCCAAATCCTTCTTTGGGAAAATATTGACAATTTTGTGTTTTCAAGGACAAATTTTCAAAGTACCAGTGCCCACAGTGATGACAGTATTGCAATTAAATGTACACAATTCAGGCAGCCAACGTGACCCCTTCGTTTATGCTTTCTCCTAACTTTATTTCTTCATACTACTCATTTTGAAATTTATTCTTTAATCACATGCTTTGAGCATCTCAAAAACATAAACTGAGTACATTTGTTTGCTTAGCTGCTTTAAGATAATTCTTTTTTATGACTAAGTGGCAGGTGCTGTTCAGTTTATTTTCATGCACGTAAACTAAGCCCTTGAACTTGGAGTGAGGAAAAGCATTCAGCTAAAAGTTCAGAAAGGAAGGAACTACACAACAGCTTCCTTTAGAACAGCCTGGTTTTTCAGCTTCCTGTATGAAAATAATATTGTATTTTTATAGAAATTTCTAAGAAGCAATGAAGAAATTATATTTAAGCCTTTAGACAACAAGAGCTTGAAGTTAAGCTTCAAGTCCTTTAAAAAGAAAACAATTTCTTCCAATAATTTTGATATTTAAGTCAAACCAAGAACAGAAAAAGAAATTAATAAAATAGAAATATGGTACACAGTTTAAAGTAGATTATGCAATTTTCAGATTATCGTAAATTCACGTTTTCTTCCAGTAAATGACAGACATTAACACTTTTGGCTTTAAAAGTCCCCAATATCAAGCCCTGGCTGGTGTAGCTCAGTGGATTGAGCGCGGGCTGGGAACCAAAGGGTCGCTGGTTCGATCCCCAGTCAGGGCACATGCCTGGGTTGTGGGCCAGGTTTCCAGTAGGGGGCCCTCAAGAGGCAACCATACATTGCTGTTTCTCTCCCTCTCTTTCTCCCTCTCTTCCCCTCTCTCTAAAAATAAATAAAATCTTTAAAAAAAAAAAAAAAAAGTCCCCAATATCAAGCTACTGTATTTGGTAGAGATGATGAAGGAAAGATATTTCTCTGTTTGTGTGGTTGCTGCTATTGTTGTTATGAAACTATTTTGATTAAAACACAAACACACCAAGTTTATTATTAAATGCAGCTTCTCAAACTCTGAGCCAGAGATAACTATTTTTTTTTAATAAAAATAAAATGCATGCAGAATGTCAATTCTAGGGGAGAGAGAAGTAACCTCCTCAGAGTACGGGCCTTGAATGTCCTCTCAAACTTCTATGAAGTCACCAAGTGACCCAACAGGCTGCTTCCACGGCCATCTCACGTAACGGATTTCAACAGCTAATGTGTGTATGGCCAGCAAGGTGATTATGCTGTCCATCAGCTCTAAGTTCTCTCCATACGCAATTCTGTATGTCACTACTGTGCATTTAGAAATTTTCTACCAAGGGTCATTAAATGAAATAAAGCTTATGATGAAATTCAACCCATCCTCCTTACAGTACTCTTTCCTGAATGCTAACATTTCATCTTATTCAAATAGTCAAGGTTCAAGTTTGTCAGAAAACTCCAATCCCTTGGACTACTTAGGAAAGAGCAATACAGACATGGGAAACTGCAGCTACGGAAGCTATAGTCTCCGGGGTGTTCTTTTGCCTGCCCCAGTCCTACCCCTGCACAGCATCCAGAATTGGTACCAGCAGCTGTTGCAAATCCAGGGCTCAGGGAAGCATATGGCCCTGGCCGAGGAGGCCAAAGCCATGTGGACAGCAGCTCAGTCCACTGTGAGTCCCAACCCTGGAAGCACTGCAGCGCACGGCTACGGGCTGGACCCTGTGAAGTAAAAGACTGCCTAGAGGAGAAGCAATGGCAGAGCAGAAGGCGGAGGTGGCTCACGTCTGGAACGAGAACTCGTGCTTCCTGCTCCCGCCTGAAATCAGACACCTGGAGAAGACAATAACAAAGCGTGTCTTCTGGAGTCCCCAACAACTCTTGCTGCGACCCGCCCCTGGTAGACCTGTGCCGTACTGCTACCGACCCTGCTGCACCCTCGTCTGCAGCACTGCCGCTCCACAGGCACTGCATTTATGGTCATCTTTCCATCTACCTATAAGATTTGAAGGTCATTGAAGTAGGGGAGTTCGTTTTCTCATCTCTGTATCTATCCCTAGTTTTTAGAATAAATTGGCAGAAGGCAATCATTCAGTATTTGTTCTTGAACTTTTTCTTGGAGAGTTGTTAGAGAGAAAAATAAAAGCCCGCCTTCTAGTATGTTCACCCCGCAACTGTGCCCAACCCCTATTCTAGGACTAGGGTTCACTCCTTACAGCTGATAAAAAACCACTCTCAGGAAAGGATATAATAAACCAGTTCATTCTAAAAGGAAAAAGATAGTGGTTGACTTCCCCTAGTGCTCTGCAAAATGAAGGAATTCCAATTATCTAGATGTGACTGGAAGAGAGATTCCAGCGGCAGCTCTGGAGTCACACCACAGGGGCAACTGCTTCCCTCTTATACCGGGCAGGCCCATCACACAAGGTTTTTGTTTATTTTTTTCTACATCTGCAACTCCTTTGGTTATGCCTAACTGCCACCTCTACCCTCTGTCCTCTCTCTGGTAACCTATACTTAGGCTCCCTTGAAAACAGCAACTGGGTCACACAAACAACTATGCTACTTTCATTAAAATGCTGAACAATTACACAGATAGCCACATAGCACAGTTCAGTGTACGCTTTATTTCATATTTGCCCATTTTCAATCTCAACTACGTTGGAAGTTGCCTAAAGATAGGAGCTACATATACTCTCCACACTCAGTCCTAGCCCAATGCTGAGCGCATGGTCGGTAGGTATTCAATGGGGTACCACAAATAAATTTTGTAATCCAGCAAGACAGAAAATGTTTTTGTTTTTTTTTTTAATTTTATTTATTTATTTTTAGACAGAGGGGAAGGGAGGGGGAAAGAGAGGGAGAGAAACATCAATGTGTGGTTGCCTCTCACGTGGCCCCCACTGGTGATCTGGCCTGCAACCCAGGCATGTGCCCTGACTGGGAATCGAACCAGCGACCCTTTGGTTCTCAGCCTACGCTCAATCCACTGAGCTACGCCAGCCAGGCAGAAAATGTTTTACATAATAACCTAACGGTTACAAAAACATTCAAAACTGTCAGCAAGCTAGAATGAACAATGGTAATACTGATGCTGTTAAAAAAACAATTCACATTTATTTAGAGTTTATTGTCAAACTTCGACCTTGTCAAACTTTGATATCGTCTATGCCCTTCACAGACAATATCTCATTTAATCTTTATGAGGTTTGGAGAGATTAAATACCTCCCAGTTACTCTGTCAAGTGGAGCAGGTGGCAGGGTGATTCCAGGGTCTACATTCAACCAGGTTATGAATTTAAAAATTTGATCAGTGCTGGCTGGTGTAGCTCAGTGGCTTGAGCGTGGGCCTGCAAACCAAAGGGTTGCCGGTTCGATTCCCAGTCAGGGCACATGCCTGGGTTGCGTGCTGGGTCCCCATTTGGGAGCACATGAGGGGCAACCACACATTGATGTTTCTCTCCCTCTCTTTCTCCTTCCCTTCCCCTCTCTCTAAAAAATAAATACATATTAAAAAATAATAAAATAAAAAATAAAAATAAAAATTTGAGATTGCCCAAATATTTCCTAACATTATGGCTAAGCAGATGTATAGTGATGTAAAAGAACTACTTTAAAGTAACTTCACCTTTTGGCCTCTACCCATGCAGTTTCCTTTGTGGGAACATCATCTTCATCCCAGCTCTCTGTCTATCAGGCAAAACCCACATGTCATTAAAGGCATCTCGAGCATTCCTTCTGCATCACCTCCCATTGCACCTCACATACACTTGCACTGGACCAACAGTCCTGCTCTAATCCATGTGTCTGTTTATGTTTGCCCATGAGAATCAGAGCTCCTACAATTGAGAACCTAGACTTTTCATGTGTACATAACTCTCTAACACAGTACCTACCATACAGCAAGTACGAGGTCAATATTTTTTTCTTGAAATAGTTGTAGGAGTAGCATTAAGATTTTTAGTTTGCAACATCTATCTGTCATAGCAGATCTGTATCAAGAACTACATTATAACTCTGAACTCAATAATTTAAATTTGTTTCCATAGCAACTAGACAAAGTGCTTCTTATACTGAGGAAGGCAAGCTAAAACTTAAGGTTCAACCCACTGAAATACTTCACAATCATATGCTTTTGTTCTTAGTATGAAGAGACAGAATGACAGCATTTAACTTTCTGTAACTTCCTCTCTTTTTAAGAACACTCTAACTTTACCACTAACAATAAACCAAAACTTACTTTTTCAAACATAGCTATAATTTTCATTAATAAAAGGACAGCATCTTATTTCTTCACAAATCTAAAATGTCTGTAAGAGAACAATACACCTAATCAAACCATAGCTGTATTTTAGACACTGACAGACCAAAAGACATTTTTAAAGTAAATGTCACTCCTTTCTGACCACTGACCTTTTATGAAAAATGTCATGGGCCATTCTGTAAGAAAGAGAATACAGGAGACCTCTCTGGGCTAATTTAAAACATGGCTTAAATTAGGCAAAAGGGGTGCTATAAGACAATGTCTTCAGACCTCTTCCAGCTCAGTAATTTTAACTCGAAGGAAAGAAAAAAATGGGCTCATTTTTTCATTCTTAATTAGGCTCTTTATTTTCTGAAAGTTTGCTAATTTCCATGATAGCAAATTTCAATTTCTGGGCATTTGTTCACATCTTTCTTTAAAAAAAAAAAAAAAAAAAAAAAAAAAAGAAGGAAATAGACAGTCTCCTTCCTTCCATCCACTCCCTCCACCCTGAACTATCAGACCAACAAAAGCACTGGTGTAAACTAGACAGGCCTAAGTTCTCGCAAGGACAACAAAGCAGAAACGTAAGTATGCCTCAGCTCAAGGGAAGGCTAACTACACTTCGCTATAATTTCTTCGGCATGGAAGCTAACAAAACATAGACCGTGATCACACATCCTAACTGAGAAAGCTACCCAATGAAAAAGGACTGGGGTGCCTAAGTCTTTGAGTTAACTAAATCCTAAAAGAAAAGATCTCATCTTAAATTTACTGAATCTCTCAAAACTTACATTTTAAAATCCTATCTTTCTCAAAATTTACTACTGAAAATAATATTATTTATAATATTCACCAAAACAATTCTCATTTTTTGGTTTTGATCTTTTATGACAAATGGAATTTTTTACATAATACTGAGACTTACCGATATGTTTAAAAGCGAAGATTCAGCTAGATCAATAAACAAATAGAACTTCCCCATGTTATCCTGCTGAGTGCAAAATATCAGACGTCAATCTATTCAACTAGCCTCACTTATCACATTCACTTATCAGCATCTCCAAGGCTTCCGAGCAGCATCTGATGAACATGAATTTCAAGAATAAATTAGGAAATATCAGAAAAGTCTCTATCAGAAACTCTAAGAAATGGTGGAAAGGGAAAGAATGAGGAAATATGCTCAGCCCAGACACATATTAGGCCTTTATACGTTCCTTCTTATCTGAATAAATAGGACAATGTTCAGTCTTTCCAGTTAAAACTTGGGTGCAGGACCTCACACCTAAACTCACTCTCTACTCTACACCATGAGTATAGTATATTACTACAAATAAATGTCAAAATTAAGGGGTTTTTTTTCATTCTGGTTCAAGAGCATCCTTTGAGAAGACATTGTCAACCATTAACTAGGTAGATTATACGTTAATGCAGGTCACATCATCCTGCAGTTTCATTATTTTTTCTTCCAATATTAGCCAATGATAATTCATGGTTTCTATGCCTCAGCATCCAGAGACCAGGCACAAATCTGTAGGGAAGTTAACCATTCACCTGATTGAGTACAGCAGAGCTTTAATTCTCTATATTATTATTCCATAGTACAGAAAAGGGAAGCAAGAGCTAGTTGCATCCTTAAAAGTACTATTCTTTCCATTTTGATGATTTCTAATTTAACGCCTAATTTACTGCAGGTTTGCTGGATTGGCTGCGTGAAGGCATTAAAAGCAGGCTGTATCTGCAGCCACCTGGTCTGTGTGCTTAAATGCAAAAATGTAGCTGCAACATCGGAAGACTGCACTGTGATCCTAGCAGTGGAAACAGGAATCATCCCGGGTTCCCCAAAGGTCCCTGGATCTAACAAGCAATACCACAAAGGGTGTCAATGACACTAAGAAAACTCCTAAGGCCATTCTTGTAGCTCAAGCATTTCCTTAGTGAAAAAAACAAGAGGCTGGAATATGGAAAAAGAAATATCTTTGTTAGATAAATAGTGTATTCTTATTCTCTGAACGGAATGCATCAAACTCAACACTTCCTACACAACTTCCTCGAGCACCTTTAATCAGGAGTCCTGCTGGGAGCTGGGAGCTGGAGATGAGTAAGACCTGACTTCAAGATTTGTTAGGAAGACAGACAAGAAAACAGATGATCACAACATGGTGTAGTAAAGAATACTAGACAACAGTAAGGTGTTATGGGAGCATTAGAGATTAGAGGATGGGGACTTTAACACAACTGGGGAAAAGGATCAGCAAAGGGACCCCCAGAGAAAATAAGGAATGCAGCTACCTCTTAAAGAATAAAACAGAAAGGACAGGAAGGTGAGGAGGGAGGGAGGGAGCAATCCAACCAGAGGGAGCTGATATGCAAATGTCTCTCTACTTCAAGACTTTTTATCACTCAATATTCTCCACCTCACTATCCTCCTTTAACCTGAAAGCTAAAGCAACAGGAAATGCACAGTCCAAAGTGCCTATCTGACACTGTGAGACTATTATATAAAACTCAAGACTTGCGACATGAGAGGGATCAACATTTGTGAAAGCACATATTTATTGTTTGCTGTACACATCATTACAAAGCTTGAGGCCAAACAAAACTGAACAGCAAGCAGGTTTAAAAGCACCTATACAGCAGAGAAATTCAGTTGCATTTGTTCAATTAGAAAAGAAACTTTTGTATAATTCTAAAAGTAGATGGAGTGGATGCGGTGAAATCACATTAGGAAACAAAAACTCTAAATTAAGTCGCTTCTTATCTGCACAGATGACCGTTAATTATTTCCTTGAGTCCTTGAGAAGAGGAAAATGATTCCCTACCCAAAATAGTATAAGATATTTACTGAGTGATAACTTGCACGTTTTCTGATTTAAACCACAACCAGAAGGAAAGTCCCATTATCATCTCCATTTTACAGATGAAAGAGCTGAGGCTAAGTTCATGGTTAAATGGAGTATAAAGGAGAGAGGCAGGGTTAGAATGCAGGTTTCCTGACTCAACAGTGTGGGTTCTGGTCCTGGCACTACCACAAACTGGCTGCTTAATTCTATTGCTGTTTCTACTCTATAAAATTAAGAACTTGAAAATTTTAAAATGTTGAGAAGCAAACTCTTACAGAAGTAGCTTGCTCTTTCAATCATAATTTTTTAAATAAAGGATCAGGTTCATGTTATTACTATTATTAAGAAACGAAAATAATGCACATAACCCTTGGCCCTCACGGCCATTTGAAAATAACTCCTCTATTTTTTTCCCTTTTGTTTCTTCCTTACAATTGACCACACTGGTACATCCCAGCAAACAGCTGTTCCGTATTTTCAAAATCCCTAAATATAGTACCTTGGTTCAGATCGGAAAGAAACTCAACATTCTAATATGGATGCTGAGACAATATTATTACTGGTTTCACGTCATTTGTAAGATAATTACAGAATTAAGCCTTCTTAATAATAAAAAATACTTTTAAAGAAATTATAACATGTTAAGCAAGGAACAGTTTTTGTTAAATACTCATTACTAAATAAGACTAACTTTGCAGTGAAATACTGAAGTAAATCTTTGAAACAATCCCCCACATTCCACCACCCCCCCCATTTTCCTCCTATTCAACATAATCCTGTCAGCAACACCTGGCACTACTGTTACAGCTACCGTTACCATGACCACTGCAAACAGTCTTAATAGAAATAAAGAGCAGATTTGGCAATTAAACCCAAGGGAACATTAGCAGTATGCAAAATTACTCTTGGAATATTCTAACACATTCTTCAGAACGCAGCAACCAAGAGAGAGATCTGCAGCCAGTGCAAAATAAACTTTAAGAACTAGTACTTGAACTTGGTCTCATAGATTTATCCTAGACTTCAACAAAATAAGCTCCCTCAGACATCAATTCCTCCAAGGAGACCCTCTTATTCTGCTCTTTACAGGCCAAGCCCCCTTCTGATTCAAGTTGCACTCTTCTCTGCCTTTACCCCAGCATTTATTACACTATAAGAACAAGAGGATAAGGCTGTGCATTTTAACTGTTTCTTTTCACTTCTGAGCCTCAGTATCCTCGTATGTCTTGAGGAAGAAATAATTTAAATCAAAACCTAAAAAAAAACCATACTGTAAAAAATCAGAAAAAATTAGCAAAAGAAAAAAAATTATTGAAAGTACACACAATACAATAAGCAGAAGAAAAGAAATAATGGAAGTCAGAGCAGAAAATGAACAAAACAAAGAGAGAAAGAAATGAAGGAAACCAAAAGCTGTGTTGTTTTTCTGTTTGAGAAGGTAAAGAAAATTGATAACCCTCTGACTGGACTAAACAGGAAAAAAAAAGACACAAAATACCGATATCAGAAATGAGAGGCGTGGTATCACCACGGATTGTACAGATAGGAAAAGGACAGTAAGGGGCTACTGGGGAAAACTTTACGGCAATAAATTCAACAATTTAGATGAACTAGACAAATTCTTGGATACAAAGTACCATAACTAATTCAAAAAGCAATAGATAACTAGAACGGTCATATTAAAAACTTAATTTGTAGTTTTAAATCTTCCCACAAAGAAAACTCTGGATGGAGATGGTCTTGCTGGTGAATTCTAACAAGCATTGAAGGAAAAACCAGTACCAATTCTACACAAATTCTTTCAGAAAATTGAACAGGAGGAAATAACTCCCAACTTACCCTATGAGGTCAGGATTAACCTGATACTAAAGCTAAACAAAGACATAACAAAAGGTTATTATGTCCCTTATGGACACAGATGCAAAATTTTTAAACAAAAATTGGCAAATCAAATCCAATAATATATAAAAAGCATCATGACCAAGCAGGGTTCATCCCCGGAATGCAAGGCTGGTTTATAGCCTTCAAAGTACAATCAAGGTAATTTACCATATTAACAAACTAATAAATAAAAAACATATGATCATCCTAATAAATTCAGAAGAATATCTAACAAAACCCAAAATCTATTCCTGATTAAAACTTTTAGCAAAGTAAGAATAGAATTTCTGCAATCAAGGGAATACATACACATATATGCACATACACAATCTATAATTAACATCACACAATGGTGAAAAACTAAATGATTTCTGCCCTGGCAGGTGTGGCTTAGTTGGTTGGAGCATTGTCCTGTAAACCAAAAAGTCACACATTAGATTCCCAGGCAGGTCACATGCCTAGGCTGTGGGTTCAGTTCCCTGTTGGGGCACCTTCAGGAGGCAACTGATCAATATTTCTCTCACACTGATGCTGTTCTCTCTCTCGCTCTATCCCCCTCCCTCTTCTTCTGGGATCAATGGACATATCCTCAGGTAAGGACAGATGGACGGATGGATGAATAAACAAACAAAAAAAACAAACAACAAATAAAATTATTTCTTTCTAAGATAAGGAACAAGATGAGGATGTCTACTCTTATCATACAGACATCCAGATTACAAAGGAAGAAATAAACTGTCTTTATTCAAAAAAATGACATGATTATATATGTAGAAAAATTCAATGAACTCCACAAAAAAGCTACTAAAACTAAGTGAGGTTAGCAAAGCTGCAGGATATGTGCTCTGTATACAAAACTGAACTGTATTTCTGTCTTAGCAATGAATAACTTTATACTGAAATTTCAAAAAATATCATTTATAATAATGCCAAAAATATGAACTATTTAGAGATAAATCTGACAAAAGATGTGCAAGATTTATACTTTCAAGCACTGCTGAGAGAAATTAAAGACATAAATGGAGAAAAATAACACGCGCATGAATTGGAAGACTCGTATTGTTAAGAAGTCAATTCTCTCCAAACTCATATATAGATGCAATATAATCCCAAACAAAATCCCAGCAGGCTATTTTGTACAAGATGATAAGTTTATTCTAAACTTCATATGGGTATTCATAGCATCTGGAATAGCCAAAACAACTTTGAAAAAAAGAGTTGGAGAACTAACATTACCAAATTTCAAGACTTCTTATACAGCTATAGTAAATAAGACAGTATGATACCAGTATAGAGATAGACAAATATATCACTAAAACAAAATAGAGTGCAAAATAAACCTGAATATAGGGACCATTGATTTTTGACAAAGGTGCAAAGGCTATTCAGTGAAGAGAGAACATTCACTTCAACAAATGGTACTGGAATAACTAGATACCATATCCAAAAAATATGAACTTTGATCCACCCTTGCACCACACACAAAAACTAATCAAAATGGATCATGCTCCTAAAATATAAAACCTAAAACCACAATTCTGTAAGAAAACAGGAGATAATCTCTGTGATTCAGAATTAGGTAAAGTTTTCTTAAATATGATACCAAAAGTATAACTCATAAAAAAACAAATTGATAAACAAAGCTTCATCAAAATTAAGAATTTCTGCTTTTTTAAAAGATCTTATTTAATTATTTTTAGAGCGAGGGGAAGGAAGAGAGAAAGAGAGGGAGAGAAACGTTGACATGAGAGAACTATTAATTGGTTGCCTCTTGTGTATGTCCTGACCAGGGACCAAGCCCGCAACCCAGGCGCATGCCTTGACCAGGAATCAAACTAGCAACCTTTCATTTGCAGAATGATGCTGAATCAACTGAGTGGCACCGGTCAGGGCAGAACTTCTGCTTTTTGAAAGAAGCCATTAAGAGAGTTAAAAGACAAGTGCTGGAAGCAACCTAAGTGCCCATCAGTAAATGAGTGGATCAAAAAACTACTGTACATTTACACAATGGAATACTGCACAGCAGAAAGGAGCTCCTACCCTTCGTGACAGCAGGGATGGAACTGGAGAGCATTGTGCTAAGTGAAATAAGCTAGGCAGTAAAAGACAAATACCATATGATCTCACCTACAAGTGGAACCTAATCAACAAAACAAGCAAGCAAGCAAAATAGAACCAGAGACACTGAAATAAAGAACAAATTTACAGTAATCAGAGGTGAGGAGGGGAGAGGGATAAAGGGGGAAAGAAGCAGAAGGGTTGTCAAGGAACATGTATAAAGGTCCATGGACAAAGTCAAAGGAGGGTAGGACTGAGGGTAGGAATGAGGGTGGGTGGGGTGGGGGAGGTGGGGGAAAGTGGTGGTGGGAAAATGGAGACAACAGTACTTGAACAACAATAAAAAGAAAAAAGAAGACAAGACAGATTGGGAGAAAATACTTGCAGATCCTATATCTGATAAGGACTCTATATGCAGAACATATAAAGAACCCTAAAAACTCAATAATTAAACAAATAATCCAATAAAGAAATGGGTAGGAGATCTGGCATTTCACAGAGATGGCAAATAAGCACATGAAAATAAGCTCAACTCAGTCATTAGGAAAATGCAAATTAAAAACACAATGAGGATACCACTACATTTATTAGAATGGCTAAAATTAAAAAGACTGACCATACTAACTGCTGACAAGGATGTGGAGCAACTGGAACTTTCATGCATTGATGGTCGGGAAAGTAAAAGAATGTAACAACTTGGAAATAATTTGGTAGTTTTTACAAAGTTCCACATGCACCTACCATACAATCCAGCCACCCTACTCCTAGGTATTTGTCTAAGCAAAAAGAAAGTGTATGTCCATACAAAGACTTGTATATAAATGTTCAGGGCAATTTCATTTATAATAGCCAGAAACTGGGAACACCCAAATGGCCATCAACAGTGAACAGATATACAAATTGTGGAATATCCGTATTTCTCAGCAATAAAAAGGAATAAACTATTGACATACTAAACATGGATGAATCTCAAAATAATTATTCTGAAAGAAACCAGACAGAAAAAGAGCACATAGTATACAAATCCACTTACATAAAACCCTAGGAAAGGCAACCAGTTATTGCCTGGAGATGGCGGCAGAGGGGCATCAGGGTTAGACCATAAAGGGGTACGAAAGAACGCTGGGGAGGCATACATATTGCCATTATTCTTACTGCGGTGCTGGTTTTACGGGTGCATATATGTGTCAGAACTGATTAAACTGTATACTTGAAACACGTGTCATTTATTACAGGCAATTATGCCTCAATAAAGCTGAAAAAAACACTGCCTAAATTTTATAATATTCATTTTAAATTGCTCCTTTCTCATTAGTATCTGAAAATCACTAGGCAAAGCGATTGATGTAACTGCCTCAAATACACCTTTTCCTTTGACCTTTACTCTATATAAACACAACTGTAAAAGTAAATTACTATTGGATGAAAAACTGAACAAACTGGTCTCTCTGGATTGCACAGTGGTCTGTTTACTGGCTTCAAATGAAGCCTGAATATTTAGCTAAACTACCAGTACTGAAAATATTACAGCCACAAACTGCTCTAGAGCAACTCATTAATTCAAATAAACATTTATTGCGCATGAATTCAGTCTGGCATTCTTGTAAGTGTTGGATTTCATGCAGAATATTCAGCACAAAATTACAAAGCCATTTCGTATCTACTTTAGGAATAATTTGTAAGGTTTTAGTCATTGCATTTAAATTAAACAACTAAAGAATAACAATGGAAATAAGCTGATTCTTCTAATACTGTGAAAGTTAAAATAAATGCTAGTGATAAGATGACTAAAGAATTGTACATTGACAGCTTAGAATTCCAGAACAAGGCATGTCTTGAAACCTAAGTGAATTCAGGAAAAATGTAAAAAAGTACTTCCATACACAGTCAAGAGTGCAGCTTCTCAGTGCCAAGTCTTTTCAGCATTTAAAAAAAAAAAGTGAAAAACTTAGGTAGTAGACAAATCCAAAATGATATTTATAAAAAATAAAAATAATAATAAATTTGGAAGCTTTAAGTAAATTTCCTAAATGCTAGTATCAAAGACAATACTCTGTGTCTTATATTTTTTACTGTCAATTTTAGGGAATTCTATGCTAACTGGACCAAGGAAAGTAATTACAATTAATAAAAAAATGTAAGCTTATTTACTCACCACAAATAAAACTCAATAGGTCTATATACCTTGTCATAGACATACAGACTATTTTACAGGGTGCCCATTTAAGAACCTTTACTATCTTTTTCCCCTTGCAGTGGCACTTCCCTTTTAGGCTTTTTCTATAAAAGGATCGATGAACTCATGCAACAGACATAAAATCAATAAATATCCTTTGTTAGAGATAACTGTGGATAACACTGTGCTTCAGATTCCCTTAAAAACTAATTCCTTTAGCAAAATGTTCAGGTCTGAACTGTCATATTTTGTGTCCTCAAAGAAACAATTTTACTAAACAGTAAGCTTTCAGTGAACTCTGACTAACATAATGAAATGATCCTCTGTGCCACATGTCCTAAACACATACCCAAATTTATATCCACATTACAAACCACTGCTAAGATTCTAAATATTCAGTAACCCATAGCATTCCAGACCACAGGTTCTGCAGGCACAGTCTGTAAACCTCCTCATTGCCACAGGGAAGCAATAAGCATTAAAACATAAAGTGAAAACCCCCACAGTACTCTGTCATTTTACCTTCCGTTTTTTTCAGATTTAAAAAAAATGAGGGTTCTGTTTTAGGTAAAATGATAAGAAAAGTATCCAAAAAGTAGATGCATTTGACAGCTGATAGTTAACATGAAGTTCACACTATGGAACTGTTCCATCTCACCTCCAGTATTTACCTGAAGTAAAGTGATAAAATGGCACCTGCTGCAGTATGAGTTCCGCTCAAACTGGGAACCAAAAACGTATTTCTTCCTGATACCTCCACTGTCAATTACTACCCTATTGTTACATTTCCTCTTGAAGAAATATACTGTTCTACTGCCTAACATCTACTGGTAATTTATAATGTGCCAGGCACCGTGCTAAAATACTTTATATGCAACACTTCCACTCACCCTCACAAAAACATTGTGAAGGTATATTTTACAGCTATGACCTTAAAAACTTGCCCAAGGTCACAGAGCTATTTCACATGACTCACAGGACAGAGGAAATTCTGAACCCTGAAGTAGTGAGTCTCCCAAGCCAGGCCCCAAGCGGGGCCACATCTGCCTGAAAATATGAACTCATGTAACCATAGTACTTGCTGTTCACTCATTCTCAAAGTGGTTATTATTCTCTAATTCATTGTATGCCTTAATATGGGAGTAAACAACACCGTGACAGGACTAGGTGAAGATGACAATTTATATCCCAAATTACCTTCCATGCTTTGGCTTTCAGGTACTTTTTATCAGAATCTTGCAAAGTCAGGCAAGGGCTCTTTTGCAAGAAGATAAGACTATTTTAGAGCTATGGGGTAGCTTAAGCAGTAGTGTGATTACTAAATTTTCAAACAGTTCTGATTTAACATCATATTAGTGTTTATCATGTAGCCACACGCATAAGTGATAACAAATAGGCTCTATGAATAATTTATCCTTTGCCCCCCCCCAATTTGCCATTTCATTAACGACAGCAGGGAACAATGGTTTCAAACGATGCCCCCGAAGACCCGGCAGCGCCAGCCCAGCCTTCCACTGCCCTCTGAAAATATACTGGGCTTTCAGAGCTAACACACTCATAAAGTAAGTTGTGCAAACCATACACTCCCCAACCCTTTTCAAATTTCCGTACGCTTATTTTACGATCTTTGAGATGCAGACTACAACTTAAATTCGGACTTCACTATCACAGGAGCAAGAACTGGCTGACTGGCTTTTGCCTTCTCTTTGTCTTTTGAAGACTATTCAGTGGAGTGCGTAAACAAAATTTGTCAGCTACTTCAACTACAAAAACTACACCTGAAGCATATTAGGAATGTCTAATTACATCCAGAATACACAAATATTACTTAGAATCACTTATCAGATCCTTTATAACTGCTACGCAAACACATTAGCATAAACTCTACACATGTCTAAATAGCAGTGCATTCAAATTGTTTCATACTTTCCATATCTCAAATTCTTCTTAATTACACTAAATCTAGGTAGAGATAAAATGTTTGAATTTTCCGTCATTAGTTAATGCTTCTTTTTGAATTATATTTATCAGTCACAAAAAAGCCAAAGATCAAATAAGTGGAAATTCTGTGTATGTGAAAGTGATCTGGTCATTGTAGGTAGTACATGAGAGCGGTGACCCTGACAAGTCCAGAAACCAACTGCCGAAGGATGCAGACCCCTTTCTTCAGGGCCACGTGCTTACCACTATCTGTAAGAGCTGCTTACTCCCTCCCTGATATCTAGTCTGTAGCCTTTTCTATTTTTAATAATGCTACTTCTGAAGAATTAATTAGCAAAGAACAAAACTACTTACCTCTTAAGAATAAAATTATCTCAGAATATAAAATAAGCTGTACAACATCAGATGCATTTTAACTTTTTTTTTTCCCCCTGACAGGGGTGTCTCCAAAAATCAACATTTTAAAATGCCAGCTCAAATTTCAAAAAGGATACAATTTGCAGGGGTCTGGAGTTTTTCCGTGTAGTCACGTATTTAACTAATTTAAGCAAGAATAAACTATATCTCATGGTAATTTCAAAAGCTGAGATGCTATTATGTACTCAATTTGAGTTCTTAGAAATGCTCTATTAAATTACAACTTGCTATGGCCCGGCTGGTGTAGCTCAGTGGATTGAGCGCGGGCTGGGAACCAGAGGGTCCCAGTTCAATTCCCAGTTGTAGCACATGCCTGGGTGGCAGGCCAGGTCCCCAGTGGGGGCCATGTGAGAGGCAACCATACATTGCTCCTTCTCCCTCCCTTCTCCTCTCTCTAAATAAATAAATAAATAAAATCTTAAAAAAAAAAAATTACAACTTGCTAAAAGACACTGGCCTGTATTTGGAGTCAGGTAAATTTAGTCAAAGTTCTTTAGTAAAAATTAAATAAATTTTTAAAAAATGGTTTACATCATTGTGTCTGAAAGGGAATATAAATACAATTATACTTTTTGCCTTAAAATGAAAAACAAACCACTTCTCCCAAGTATGAACATAATATTTCTACTTTATATAAACATGACCATGTTTTTGTAATATTTAAATAATAAATGTTATGGCATATCCAAACTACCAGTGGTTTGGTTTTCCTAAATATAAAGGGCTGGAAGCACACTTACCCCAAAATTAATGGGTAAAAAACCAAAGTCAAATTCCATTTCTACACTAGTGTTCCAACAGTAATTAAGAGATTAGAATCAGGAGTCAGATTTCAAGATGTGAAGATCTGAAACCTGCAATTCATTTTCTTTTTATATAAAAGATGAAACTAAGATAACATCTGCTATTCAGAATACAAAATTTAAGCCTTGATGTGCACTGAATTCCTACTTTTAAGGTGAACTTCCAGTCCTTTCCATTCACAAATAAGATTTGATTTATTAAGTTCCCTGCTTTGTATCTCCAGAGTTGATCAAAGCACATTTTCTTAGTACAATCTGTATTGTTCCAAGTGTTTTATAAACATCTTTTGTGAGAGTTTACAGGAGTGATCTGAAATCATATCCAAGGTTTCATCCCATGAGTCAGTTATTCTTAAAAGGAAGTAGAATCTCTGTCTTTATCACCTTTATTTCCCTACCACAACACTAACTCTATCACAAAATTTACAAAAAATCACTGACAGGATTGTCAGCAGACAATTACTCGCATTAAATACTAGGCAAGGTGAAGAGAAAAGACACAATTTCATTACCTGGACATGAAAATTACAGGTCTACACAATATCTGAACTTTCAGTCCCTTAGCCAATAAGGACAACTCTCAAGACTTGTCTCCCTTCCCCCCCCATACTGATGACTCCCGAGTCTATTTTCCTGTGCTCATCTGAGAGCCGAAATGTCCATCCAGCTGCCTGCTGGAAGTGTTCGCTTGAATTCATTCATCCACATCGGTATTTACTGAAAACCTACTACTGCCAACTACAGTATGCTAGGTTCTGGAGATTGAGAGCAAAGAGAATAGACAGTCCCTGTCCTCACAGGAAGACCCATTAATGGTGAGAGAAGCCAAACCAATCAAATGGTGAAGGAAGCCAAACCAATCAAAGAATTATAAAAATACGTAACATACAAATTGCAATTAGCCCTACGTCCCAGCCTAGGCTGGTCTAAAACTGAACTCAGTTTACTCACTGCACTCCGATCTAATCGCTCCTGAACCCTTATTCTTGGATGGCGCTATCACAAGTTACGAAAGCCACAAACTTTGGAGGCACTTTTGATCCTCACTGCCCCCCCAGATCTTCTCCATCCCTGGGTCTGGTCTATTCCCAGAGCAGGCGGACAAGGCTGGCTCCACCCAGAACCGCCTCGTCCACACTTCTTTTATGAACTCCCAATGCGATGGTGTTAGAGAGCTTCCACAGAGACCCCAGTGCCTGGGGAAGCCACAAAACCCAAAGCCAAGAGAGCCCCTGGGATTTTAAAAACTATAGCTGGGAGGGAGAAGCTCCTTCTTCCCCTTGACGGAGGGCGTGAGGTGGCCACTGCTGCGTGGAAAGTCTGAGAGGACAGACACAAGGAAACGAGCGCCTGCGGTAACAAGTGCCACTCTAATCCCCAACAGCACTGGTCTCTGCAGCGTTCCACTTCTTTTGGGACCTTCTCCAGGACCTTCCAATTAATTCCCCTTCTAACTTAAGATAGTTCGAGCAGGGTTTCTGTTACCTGTAGCCAGGATTCCTAACTAATAGCTCCTAAACATTTACAGTCTGTGTCTAATCCAACTCAGCCACAAATGCCCCAGTTCAGGTCCTCATCAGCTCTCACCTGGACTAGTATAATAGCCTAATGGGTCTTCTGTGTCCAGTCCTGCCCCTGCCCCCAGCATCCATAATACAGTAGCCACAGTGACCACATCACTCTCCCCCTGCTTACCTCATCAATGGTGCCCCCTCAATATGGGCAAAATCTGAATTCCTTAACAGAACACACCCAACTCTCCATAATCAAACTTCCTCTCCAACCAAGCAACTGTTACTCCGTGCCTCAAAGTTTATACTCTGACTATATGAAACTACTTGGGCTTGTTCTGCTTAGACAGACAGACAGACACAGACACACACACACACACCCCACCCCCATGCTGAACTAATTAGACCTAAAGAAATTAAACTGGTTTCTTTAGGCTCACTTCTAGGCATCAATGTCATCACACCTATGTCGACATTTTCTTACAGCAACAATCCTAAATATGGTTGCTATATGATGTTTGGTGCCGGGAAACATGGCAGACACAACAGCAAGCAGGCAGAAGAGAGAATCACAGACCCTAACAAAACGTTCTGAGAGCCTACACATCTTTGCAGACTGAGCACAAGTGTCTCTTCTTACTGAGGCATTCTCACCCAGATGGAAGAGAGCACTCCCTCTCTCGTCCGTGTACCTCCTCCGTGCATGCTTCTAGTGTGGCATGTGAGCTCCTACTCGCTGAGGACAGGGCCCATGTTCCACTCACTCTGGATCCCCAAGCCCAGTCAAGTGCTCAATACATGAGACACTTATAAACGTTCGCAGGATTACACATGCATTCTAAGCTAGGCAGAACACTGAGAAGATACCTTACTTTTTCTTTCTCTTTTTAATTTTTAGTTATTGAATTAGAGAGAGAGGAAGAGGGAGAGTCAGAGACAGACACTGATTTGTTGCTAAACCAATTTATGCATTCATTGGTTGATTCTTGTACGTGCCGTGACTAGGATCGAACCTGCAACTTTGACGTATCACGGAAAATGCTCTAACCAACTGAGGAACCAAGCCAAGGCAAAAGACACCTTTCTAATTTTAAAAAAAGGCACACGGGGTGTTAGATTAGGAAACTTGGTCTTCTCACATTGAATTAGATGAGAATATCTGAAAACACAAAAGATGTCTAATACCTCTAATCCACTATATAGTTAACTAACTGACCATTCAATTTTGCACCAATTTTTTAAGTGGGAGATGTCTAGCTACGGCCAGGTTACTCAGCTGGTTACACTAAAAAGGCCGTGGGTTTGACCCCCAGACAGGGCACATACCTAGGTCGTGGGTCTGATCTCCAGTTGGGGCATATGAGGGGCAACTGATCGATGTTTCTCTCTCATATCAACGTCTCTCTGTCTCTCTCTCTCCCCTCCTTGATCTCCCTAAAGTCAATAAACATATCTTTGGGTGAGGATTCTAATTAATTAATTAATTAATTAATTGGAGATGTCTAGAAATAAGGGATGAGTTTTTAACTTACATAAAATTTCAAACACAGTGAAGACTGCATGAGCAACCAAAGAAGAATAGATGAATTGGACTTCATCAAAATTAAAAGCTTTTGGTTCAAAGAAAGACATCAAGAAAGTAAAAAGACAACCCACAGAATAGAAGGAAAATTTTACAATTCTTACATCTGATAAGAACGTGTGTGCACATGTGTATATCCAGAATAAAGAACTATTACAATGCAATGAAAAAAAATTTTTTAAATAGAAAAAGAACTTGAACAGCTATTTCTCTAAAAATGATATATCACTGTAAGTATCCAACAAGCACATAGAAAGATGCTCAACAGGAAAATGCAAATCATCATTAATCAACAGGAAAATGCAAACCAAAACCACAATGAGATACAAGTTCACACACCCATTGGGATGGCTACTATTAAAAAAAAAAACAAACTAAAACCCAGAAAATAAGTGTTGGCAAGGATATGAAAAAATTGGAATCCTCTAACATTGCTGAAGGAAATGTAAAATGATACAGCCACTTTGGAAAACAGTTTGGCAGTTTCTCAAAAAGTTAAATGTAGAGTTATCATAGGTCCCAGCAATTCTACTCCTACATATATATCTAAGAGAAATGAAAATATATGTCCTCCCCAAAACTTGTATGCAATATTTTTAGCATATTATGCTTTATTATTTCAAGAAAGGTAAAAACACAAATAAAATGCAAAAAAAGATTTGTGCAGCATATGGAGAAGGTGCTGTGACTGATCAAACATGTCAAAAGTGGTTTGCGAAGTTTCTTGGCACCACTGACATTCTGGCCAAATGATTCTTTGCTGTGGGGCTGTCTTATGCACTGGAAAATGTTTAGCAGCACCCCTGGCCTCTACCCACTAGAAGTCAATAGCAGGAGAGAGGTGACACACTCAAGATCTCCAAATAATAAAGTTATTAGGGAAAATAAAAAGTGTGGCCCTGGCTGGTATAGATCAGTGGATTGAGCGCGGGCTGCGAACCAAAGGGTGGCTGGTTCAATTCCTAGTCAGGGAACATGCCTGGGTTGCAGGCCAGGTTCCCAGTGGGGGCCACGTCAGAGGCAACCATACACTGATGTTTCTCTCCCTGTCTTTCTCCCTCCCTTCCCTTCTGTCTAAAAATAAATAAATAAAATCTTTAAAAAAAAAGAAAATAAAAAGTGTGTCTTTTATGGAAAAAACTAAATAGACTTTTTGGCCAACTCAGTATCATTCAGCAACAAAAAGGAATAAAATTCTGGTACATGTTACAACCTAGATGAACCTCAAAAACATGGTAAGTGAAAGAAGCCAGACACAAACAGCCTCATATTGTGTGACTCCATTTATATGACATGTCCAGAATAGGCAAATCCGCAGACACAGAAAGTAGTAGTTTCCAGAGGCCGGAAAGAGGTTAAGAATGGAGAGTGACTGCTTACGGGTACGGGGTTTCTTTTTGGGGAGATGAAAATGTTCTGCAGTTAGACAGTAGGGATCAGTGCATAACTCTGAATATACTAAAATCCACTGAACTGTATTCTTTAAATGGGTGAACTTCTGGGTATGTGAGTTATATCTCAATACAGCTGTTACTTAAAAAAGGACTGAACAAAACCATATAGTGACACCTCTGCGCAGCGGCCCGGTTAAGTCGCTCTGCCTACTACAGGATAACCTCCTGTAAAAATACACAATCTGTTCAAAAGAGGAAGTGATTTCTTATCCCAACCAACCATAAAATCAAATGCAAAGTAAAAAGAGAAAAGAACAAAAGAGATACAATTTGCAATGTGCTCCTAGCAGCTTTGAAATGGAGATAACCAAAGACTGCACAAAGAAAAATGTTTATCAGAACTGTTCACTTCCCTTTGATTATACCGATATAAACAAATCAAAATCCTTATTAACTCATGAGAAAATGTGCCAGCTTCTTTATTAGCAAAGAGCAAGGAAAAACAAGCATTCTCTCCTATAACAGAACTACCATCCCAAAGAAGGTCTGTTTGTACTAGGCCGTCATGAACCTTTCATCTCAGAGCACTGCTAAATTAAACAAGCCTGTGTCGTATTGGACACAGTGAGCCAGACACCCTGGCAGGCTCCTACACTTCATCGGCTGATGTTGAAGAAGTTAGAAATAAAGAGGATGGTATGAATGATGGTGATGATGATGACAAAGTAGCTTTGTCTTCATTCCCTCCAACATTTCAATTATCTACAAAAATGGAAACATTCTAACATCTGTGAGATCCCTTTCTCTGTCAATGTGTATAAGAAGAAAGCACCGACTCTGGAGCTAGAGAGATCTGGATTCAAGTCATTGTTTTTTTAAACCTACTGAAGCTGCGTGCCCAAGGACAAATTTCGTAACTGTGGCCTTCTGTTGAGGGATTATATCTGCCCTCTCAGAGCTGTGAGAACAAAATGAGGAAATACACACAAACGGTAGGGCCCAGTGTTCAACATGTACACCCCACCATAAAAATCCCCACTGCTCTCGACTCTTCAAAGCACATGCTCATTTTAGAGCTTAAATGATCATATAAGTAACTGACACCTGCCATCCTTCTTTTACCCCAAGGACATCTAAACAACAAAAAGATCCTATGAAGATTTCACATTAAATAAATTATCCCCCTTCCCATAGAACTGACGGTAGGAAAGCCATCAAGAAAGTCTGTTTTTAAATGTGTTTAATCAGGGCATAACACAAAGCATTCATTCACCTGAGAGGTATTTAAAAGCACTGAACCGAGAGACACACCAAGAGAAACACTTACTATTACAGGAAATGCATATTTTTCAGTGCAATAATCGGTAACCTTTCCATAAAGATTGATGCAAGCTGATTATAATTCCTGTGTCAGTACTCAGTTCTTAAAGTAAAAGAAAAAGGACGTAGGATGGTTTCAAGCACTCCAGAAAAGATGTAGGAGGGTATCTTTTCTCACTGACAGCAATTCATGTTTGAGTAATGGCTGCCAGAACATTCAGACTGAAAAACATTATTACATTACTGAAATCTATTTAAAACAAAACTTAATGGGTTCAATCTGCCCAACATTCACCATGAACTAGGTGTCTTCTCTGAACAAACTGGCATGAAGGAAAAATTTGCGTGGAATTCCCAGATTTGTCATTATACCGCTATGACACAGAGAAAATGATGCTTTACAGCCACACTCCCGTGTTGGAATCGATTTAAAGGGAGTATCTAAACTGCAGTAATAGGTAGAGTCAGACTTCCTCGGCCCAGCTCCACACACATTTCCATCATGCCACAACATGGGGCAAAGCTTCCAGGGTTAGGAAGGAAAAATATTTCTCAAGCAGAATGGGGCAGTCAGAGGCTGGGGATATCCCTAGAGAGCTTCACTACGCTCTGCGCTCTTTATGGAATTTGTGGCCCAAAGCTACTGTTCTCCATCTCTTTTTTCTAAAACTCTACACTTAAGATTCTGACTTAGTAAGACCTCTGTGAGAGACCAAGTCAATTACAGATACTGTAGAGAAGCCCAGTGTTGGCTTTGCTAGGGATCCATTACCCATTGTATACAGCACTTACAATTTTTTCCCTTCCGACTGCAGTTCTGTACTCGCACCCTGACCATAAGAGTTTCATCTAAATATTCTGCTACCACAAATTCTGTGTATGAAGACAGAACTTCTCCTCTTTCCAACTTTCCAATCAAATAACCACTTCCAGTGCCAGTCTAAACTTTAAGCTTGATGCCTGAAATAAGAAGAAACTGTTACAAATGCACAAAATCCAACCCATTAAGTACGTAACAATATCTTAAAATCTGTTTTAATGCTGTACAAAAAGTTTTACAAGTGCAGCTAAAAGGAGAAATAAATGATAGTCTTCATTTTAATTGAGACTTCAGTTTAACCACTACTACTAGTAATTCCTCACTTGCCAGGAGTATTTTTGGAATTAGGGTTTTAAAGCAGGGTTTAAAGAAATTAACTTATCAGTAAAATGAAAGATACCAGTAAACAAATTCCTATATAGCCACAGAAAAGAGATCAAAGAACCCAAAACTTTGGTTATTTTAGAAAACACATACAAGATTATACCATTAGCCACAATATCAGAGGGAAAAAGTCTAGGAAATCTCATTAATTTAGACTCAACTAACAAAGATTCAGTAATTTTAAGTCTGCCTACCTATAACTTTGAACGACAATATTTTTTAAAGAAGGAGTTGCTAAGCAAATTAAAATACAAATAAATTGCAAGGGGATTATAAATTAATTTTTTAATTTTTACATACAAATAACTGCTGCTGAGACATTAGTTAAAATTAGCTCATGCATTCCCTTATAAAAATCCCATATTCCAGTGGAAACAAAATGTATGAAGCAAGAGTCTACAACATGGCTAAAATGTATTAGATAATTTTTCCATCTTCTGTTTATTTTGGCTGTAAAAAAACTGGTATAGGAGTCAGAAAAGCTTAACAGGCAGGATATGGGAAAAAGATTTATAAATTCTCAATGTCTGGCAATCCATCTCTCTTTTATTTTTATAAATGTCAAACCCTACAATTAAAATACAACTCAATTTCTCTCTATTATAACTATAAATTATCTGGGGGCATTCATTTTATCCTTGTCTTCAAATAACCTAACTGAAAGATACTCCCATGTCTATAATAGGAAACATACACAGGATTCCTTAATAAGATCTAGTATCTTACCTAGTTTAGATACTACTTGCCCTTAACAGCAAAAACAAAAACAAATGAAAAAGCATATTCAAAACACACTAATATATGTGAATCTGAAAATAAATGAGACATAGTCCAAATCAACAGTCCAAACAAAACACTGCAAAATGTTAGGGTAGCAAGTGTCAACTATAATAACATACATCTATATTTACATACATTTAAAAATCACAGGTGCTAGTTTTAATCTCCAAGAAAATTTTAAAAAGATTTTGTTATTCTATTACAGTGGTCCCAATTTCTCCCCCTTTGCCCTCCTCTGCCCACCCCCCTCCACTCCCACAGTCATTTCCCACACCACTGTCCACGTCCATGGGTCATTCATACATGCTTTTAACTAGCCCCTTCCCTTTCTTTCCATCATTACC
The DNA here is from genome assembly GCA_004026765.1 of Micronycteris hirsuta. Lineage (NCBI taxonomy): Eukaryota > Metazoa > Chordata > Mammalia > Chiroptera > Phyllostomidae > Micronycteris > Micronycteris hirsuta. The sequence goes on from PVJI01007557.1 coordinate 26,229, forward strand.
CTCCTCCTCTCTCCCCTCTGTTCCACGTTTCTATGCCTGCGGTTCTGTTTTGTTCGTTAGTTCACTGTGGTACATTTACACAATGGAATACTATGCAGTAGAAAGAAGGAACTCCCCCCTTTTGCGACAGCATGGATGGAACTAGAGATTATGCTAAGTGAAATAAACCAGTCAGTGAAAAACAAATACCATAAGATCTCACCTATAAGAGAAATCTAATGAACAAAATAATCTCCAAGAAATTAAATTTTTTTTATTTTTTATCCTCACTAGAGGATATGTTCATTGACTTTAGAGAGAGGAAGGTGTAGGAGAAAAGAGAGGAAGGGAAAGGGAGTGGGAGCGGGGGGCGTGGGGACAGGGAGAGAGAAGCATCGATCAGTTGCCTCCTGTATGTGCCTGGACCAGTGATCAAACCTGCAACCTTTCGGTGTACGGGACAATGCTCTTCTCAAAAGAGAAGAGGTATCTCTCCTTCACATCTTAATTCAAACTTCATGACAATATACACCAATCGTTTACTCCTTCAGAAATGGTTTGTGTGTGCCCTGGCTGAGTGGCTCCGTTAGCTGGAGCGTCATCCTGGACACCAGATTCTCAGCGAAGAAGAAGTGTTGCTGTCACCAGAAGTGACTTCAAATCCCTCAATTTCCTATTCTGAAAAACAAAGTCTTCACTGAATGGTTTTTTTATATATATTCACCAAACAGCTTATGGATTTCCACCTACTAGGTCTCCTCCTCAGTAGCATGCTCTAAAACAAGGAGACAAGAGGAATTTAAATGATCTCAAACAGCCCACATTTCTGGCATCCACCTTGTTCCCCGGGTTCTATGAACTTAAACACTCCTAAAACAATCTCCCTCTTACATCTAAAGACAGCAGGCTGTGAAGAGGAATTAAAAACAATAATAAGAAGAAAAGATTTTTTAAAAATTAAATAATAAAAAACTTACCTCGGTCAACTATTTAATTATTTTCTCGTCTTACATTCTCTTTATTAGCACCTTTATTGTGAACCTAGAGGGAAAAAAAAGTGAAAATTACTTTTTATTGAACACCTACTTACATGCCAGGAAGGGTGGTCAAATAAAGCCTCCTGGAGAACATGAAGTCTGAAATTAAAAGGAAAGAACAAAACAGAAGTCACTAAAATGGGATAGCTGGGAAGGAAAGTGAGAGTTGCAAGTGTAATTAACTAATCTCTCCTAAATTTCTCGAAAACCTATATAAATGACTATATTCAATAAATAGGCTTAACATACTGGAGCAGGTGGCCAGCTGGGTTGCTAGACTCGGAACATCCACACTGGAACGCCAGCTCTACCACTCCCCAGCTTTCGTTACCTGAGCCCGTCCCCAAGCCTCTGTGTGCCTCATTCTCCCCACGTGTAACAACTGCGCCCAACAAGCACACGGAATGCTGAGGACTGTATAGCATGATCCATACCGGGGCTTTGTGAGTTCCTGGAATGTAGTAAATGTTGAATAAATGTCAATTATTGCTTTTATATAATAATAAATCTGTTTGCTTCTCACCACCTCTACCATCACATTATATTATAGAGAAATGGCATAATCTTGTCTTCAAGAGGCTTACAAAGTACTGAGAGAGACAGGAGAGTTACCCAGACACACAACATAAGACAAAAGATCAAAGTCAATTATTATTCATTTATTTAACAACCTTGAGAGTCTATTTGCTACCCGGTGTTTTGCTGGGCATTCTTTGGTGGACAGGATGGGGAGCCTCTCTCGTCACAGTTTCCAGTCTATCAAGGGTCACGCTCTGTAGGACCGCTGAGCTACTCCAGGAGACAGATACTGTTTTCTGCTAGGTATGGGATAGCCTGTATCTGAACCAGTAGAAATGGACAGCAGAACACTATGACAGGAAACGCAGGACATCTGGGTAGCCTCACTGTCAAGGTGCATCCAAGAGGGCAGTAAGCTGTAAGGATAAAAAGCAGGAGGGATCGCAAATGCTTGTCTGGTCTGTTCTCCGTTCTCAAGTATGCTGATTTTCCTGCTCAGGGTGAACAACTTCAATTTTAATACCTTTTACTTGTTTTAATTTCAATTCTAATATCTTTTTACTGTTGTTTCCCATAGTTTCTTTTTTTCCCCTTTAAAGGTGAAAAAAGCAGGAAAAAAAAAAGAACAGCAACCTCAACCCATGTTGGCATTAGCGGTGATGGCGCAAGTGGCATTACATGCTGAGCTTTACATGTCCATTTTTAATTCTCCCAACTTTCTAACTAAGATAGAATTGTTCCTTTTATAGTTTAGGAAATGAGGCTGGGAGAAGTCAAACAGATTCGTTGATTTCCACATAGCTAATAAATGCAGACATAAAATTAAACAGCAAGTTTAAATGCTAAGTCTTTCTCTTAGGCAAAAATGTATAAGGGATTTTGCAGAATTTAAAGCTTGTTAAAATGACTTATAACTTCTGGGTCTGTCAATTTCTGTACTTACACAGAAATAAAGAGCCTTCATACATACAATCAAAATCACTTAGAAAAGATAAAGGAAGAGAAGATTGCACTTACAAAAGTAAAAAAAAAGATAAATATTTAAGATGAATTTAACAAGAAATGGGCAAAACCTCCATAACTGGTGTGGCTCAGTGGGTAGGGTTTCATCCACAAACCAGAAGGTCACCAGTTTGATTCCCAGTCAGGGCACATGCCTGGGTTATGGGTCAGGTCCCCACTTGGGGGTTTGCAAGAGACAAACCGATAGATGTTTCTCTCACACATTGATATTTCTTTCTGTCTCTGTCCCTCTCTAAAAAAAATAAGTAAATAAAATATTTTTAAAAAGAAATGGACAAAACATATGAGAGAAACTTTAAAAGTTTCAGAAGGATTCTAGAGTAAAATCAAACAAATGAAAAATATATATATAATATTCTTGGATAGGAAAATTCAACACCAGAAAACTGTCAATTCTCCCTATGTTAGTGTATAGATTTAACATGATCTCAAATTTTTTAAAGAATTTCTCCCCCCAAACAAGACAAAATGATTCTAAAGTTCACATGGAAAAATAAACAAGCAAGAATTGCCAAGAAATTAAAGGACAACAGGGGAAACTAGCTTTACAAGATATTAAAACATTTTATAAAATCAATAATGTACATTGGTGTATGAATAGAAAGACTAACGGAATGGAACAGAAAGTTAACAGGTGTACTGCATCGGGAAGTGCAGAATACAATAAAGGTGTGCTATATTCTGAAATAAATGGGTAAGACAGCTGGTAATCACATGGAAAAAAACAAAATTGAATCTATACATCATCCCTGAACACCAGAATAAATTCTAAATGGATCAAAGATTTAACTTAAAAATTAAACCACAAATGTGATAAAAGAAAACAGGGGCAAATTCCAAATTCTTGGAGGCCTTTCTGTGATTCAATCTAGATACCATAAAAAACTAACAACTACCTAAAATTTAAAGATACAACTTTTAAGGCTGCTCTATACCAAAATACATGAAAGTAAATAAAATGACAACTGGGGGTAACTGAAACTCACATCACAAAGGGCTAATCTAATTTACAAGTAGAAATTGATTGGAAACAAAGCAATCCAAAGGAAAAATGTGCAAAGGGCAGGACGAGAGTTCATAGAAAAAGAATTAGAAATACCCTTTAAGTATATAAAAAGATGTTCAGCCTCATTCATAATCAAAGTAATGCACATGAAAACTACACCAAGTTATCATTTTTCACCTATCAAATTGATATATATCCAAAGTTTGGTAAATGCAGCCTACTGCGGAGATGCTCTAAAAGCACTGCTTGAGGGGTTCAGAATGGTACAACCCTGAAGGAAGGCATCCTTTATCAAAAGGATAATTGCACTGCTCATCTGACCCAGCAACCCTACTCCTGGGAAGACATTCCACAGACACCACACATATACAAAATGATACGCATACAATGTTATTCATGCCAGGCTGTCTGCAATCGTAAGAGACTGGGAAAAACTCACACGGGCATCAGTGGGAGCTAGTTCAATAAACCACGGCACAGGCATACATGTTCATTTTCTATACACTAACATGGAAAGATCCCAAAGATATATTAACTAAAAAATGCAAAATGGCAGGAGAGTTTACAAAGTATGATATATTTTATATAAAAAGGAGGGAGTGTATACATACTTATACTGATATTTGCTTCTATCTACACAAACAAGAGACTTCAATAGGAAACAAAAGAGGTTTTCTGTGAGAAGAGGGGGGCAGAGCAGACCAAAAGAGTTGCCAGACTCCTCAAAATATTGCTGTTTTAACATTTAAACAATATGAACATTTTATTTATACAAAAATAATTTTCAAGTGTTAAAAGTATAACTCATAAAAGAGAACTACCCATAAATCAGTCAAAATCCAACAGACATTTAAAAAGAGATTTTTCTCTGAAATTAGATAGACAAGCAATTTTAGTGTGAACATCACTGAAAATTATAAAAGACAATGTAATTTTTTTTCTTCAACCAAGCTAAAGTGTATGACTACAATTATTTAAGTTATTTGGAAGGGTGAAGAATTAAAAGAGAGAACAGGAAGTTGCAATGGAAAGGATGCTTTAATCTAATGCTTCTCAAAGTATGGTCCCTGTACAAACAGCATCAGTGTCACCTGAAAACCTGTAGAAATGTAAATTCTCTAAACAAGAAACTCTGGGAGCAGCAGGTAGCAATCCCTATGATACATATTCAAGTTTGAGAGCCAATAACCTGATCTGATGCTTCCCACACATTCACCTGCATCACTTGGAGGATTGTTAAAATGCAGATTCTGGTCCAACAGGTCTGGGATGGACCCCGGAGTCTGCATTTCTGCCAAGCTCCAGGATGCTGCTGGCTCAGGGGCCACACTTTGCGAACAAAACCTGAAGTCCACCTGCAGAAGGTGAGCAGTCTTCGTGTGGTTGAGTTTTCTATGAAACCTGCCCTCAGCATCAGATGAAAAAAGTCCTTACACAGGTTTTGTGGCTAAGAGATAACCATGTAGCCTCCCATATAAATTCTGTAATTAACACGCAGTAAATATATGTTCAAACATTTTTCTTATTAAAACAACAATAACAATTATGAATTATTGAAATCCAATGTAAGGATGTCCCATTTGAGAAAACTTTCATTTCTAACGTGAACCTACAAGGCTTCCAGAATGATAAAAACCAAAAAACCATATTCATTCATCTGCCTGGTTATACAATCTGATTAACTTTACCTCAAAACACATCAACCACACCACGTGCTTGCCATGATAATCACCAAGCGGTTTGTTTCTTCTATTTACAAATACTGATTCTCCCTTTGTTCTATATAGAAATAATTTTTACAGGAAGTTTCTGAGTAAAGTATTATGGTTTAGATGGAAGGATCTAGACATGTTGTATATCTTCATTTTGCAAGTCATCCCTTGGATAAAGTTTTTGGTGTTAAAAATTAATCGGCCCTGGCTGGTGTGGCTCAGTGGACTGAGCGCCAGCCTGCAAACCAAAAAGTCACTGGTTCGATTCCAGTCAGGGGACATGTCCGCTTGCGGGCCAGGTCCCCAGACAGGGGTGTGTGAGAGGTAACCCATTGATGTTTCTCTAGCTCATCAATGCTTCTCTCCCTCTCCTTCTCCTTCCCTTCCCCTCTCTCTCTGGAAATAAATAAAATTTTTTAAAAGTTAAAAAAAAAAAATCTGTGCTGAAATTTCTATATATTCCCTATTTCACTGAATATAAGATGCCATCAAGTTTCAGATACATTATTGCAGGGGTGTCAAACTCATTTTCACCGGGGGCTACATCAACCTCTCAGTTGCCTTCAAAGGGCCGAATGTAATTTTAGGACTGTATAAATGTAACCACTCCTTAACTAGGGACGAGGAGCTCGGTGCTGCCACCGGGTAGAAAGAAGGTGCCGGGCCGGATGACACAAGGTGGAGGGCCTTGTGTTTGCCACCCGTGCACTAGAGCTTTAGGTACTACTAAGAAAAGTTGCCAGCTAAACCATGCCAATTTTAAGATACCATTCCATCTTAGATAGGCATCTTTAAAAACTCAATGGAATTGCTTAATTATACATCTCAGAGGTATGTGCATCATCAGTTACTAATTTTCATCCATATAGGCATGGATTTTTGGCCATTCAACAATGTGTCCCCCACACCTAAAAACTGCAACAGTTTCCGTATCTATGCAAATCATATTACTTGGTTCAGTTTTGTACAGATGAATGTAAAAAGTATTTTTCAAAAAGTTGTGGAAAAAAAAAGGGAGTGACCTCTTTTTATCCTGGAACGTGACACTGCTTGTTCAAAGTAATAAAAATTAATTACACTCAACTTGGATAATTTTCGAATCCAAAAGCATTTGATGTATCTATCGCTAGTCAATTTAAAATATATCCTTCTATTTTGATAAGTATTTACTTACATGTTTGTTTCCATTGCACCTTTCAAAAGTAACAATCAATGAATAATAAACATCTTACAGCAAGAAACAATTTTTCCACTCAACAAAAAGGAAAACTAAACTTGCTTTGTAGATTTAATGAGGCTTGAAGAAATTTACAATATTACCCTGTAGCTATATAATAGTCTGAGTTGATCTTTCTTAACTCAATTTGCATTTCCCCCTAAACTGCATGTCTGAGTTTCAAGTGAAAAGGCAATTTCTAACGAACATACCAGGAGGACTGAGGACATATGTGATTATAGGTCATTTTAATTTTCACCTTTGTACACATCTGCATTTCCTAAATTCTCTAATATGGATATTAGTATGTAGGAATAAAAGTTATTTAAAAAGTGGCTATACAGTACTAATTTATATTATAATTCAGGCCTCTTTATTCATACATTATTGCTGTCACTTCCCAACTCCATTCTAATCTCAAACTGCTCAATGATTTAAGAGTTTAGTTGTCAACATTCCTTTATATACATATATAATTTAATTTTTACACTATTTTGTATTGTATCTTTTCATTACCATTTATCCCCCCATACCTTCTACCACCTCCACCCACACCCTTCCCTCTTCACCAGACTATTGTCTGTTTCCATGAGCTTTCTCTTCTCTTTTTTCTCTTTTCCTCTTCTTTTTGACTTTTTTCTTTCTTTTCTTCTTTCTTTCTTTCTGCCTCTCTCTCTATCTCTCCACCACCTCAATGTTTCTAACAACAATTTCCATTAAACAAAGAAAATTTTTCAGAGGGACATAGGTACTAACTTTGTCTCCCACCAGAGATTAACCAATGACCATGGGCTTGATTTCTTCATATGCTAGAATAGAAGGAAAATTTGTCCCAACAAAAGTTGTTCAAGTCAGTTAAATTCTGCCCCCTTTTCTCTAATAATTGAAAAGACAATGGAGGCTATTCATCAGAGTAGGTCTCGAGGGAGCTGTACTGTATCCTAAGAAACATACTTAGTTATCAAAGTGATTGGAGACACCACTGGCATCAAGTGTTTGGGGGCCAGAATGCTGGGCTTCACAAGGTGCATGGCACAGACACACATAATGAAGATTCATCTCAGTCCTGAGAACCTTTTACATATCCAGTCAGATTAATCACTGTAAAGTGGCATTACTCTAGGGCATAACACTAAAAAGGTTTTATAAGGTATTATGGGAAACCCACAGTAATTTAGAACATAGCTAATGTGAGGCATGTTGAGATAAAATAACTAATGTTTAAAAATTAGTGACCATTTTCCTCACATCACATATTGCTAACACATCATTGCGGTGTCATAAGACTGAGCGTATCTAAACCAGTAATTGAGATACCGGCCCTGAATCCTTAAATCTCAATCTTGTTATTTTACTCATTATTATCAATAAGTGGCAGTACCTTAAAGCTTGCGACACAAAAGGTGCACAATGTAATTTGAAAATATGGCATCCACGGAGGGGTTATATTAATATTATTTATGTGTTGACTGAGTCTGCAATTTTTAACTTGACATCTTGCCACTTTATCTCCAATTTAATGTAAGCTGTTTATCATAAACAGGTTACCCCAACACTTAGGTGTATGCCCCCACACACTCACACACAGTGTCCATCCATATCTCTGGCCCTTCTTTTTCTTCTTAGAAATACCTCCTAATATTTTTATCGCTCTTTAATCCAACTGCATTCATTTGAAGCAGGTGCAAGCACCCAGGCACGTGCTCTCCTCTCCCAAAGTATGTGCTACAATGCATGTCATACATTGTTCTCCATTTAGTTCTCCCTTGCACTTAATCTGGAGCGTCGTACTGATTATGCGTATTTCATGATCAATTTTATTTCAGGGCAGTAAAGTGGGCTTTATAAACGTTTGCTGCAAAGGGAAAGGGCCTTAGTTCTGACAAATGTGAGCACCACTGCTGCAGAGAGTGCAATCACATGCTTAACAAAAATCAAACTTAAAACTTTCCTTCCTCTAACTAAGGAAGCTCAGGGCTCCAATATTCCAGTTCCATTCGATCTGACACCCTACACCTGGCACACCGCTACTCTAAGCCCACTTCTGCTCTCACAGAGCCGAACAAGAGTTCTTAACATTTCGGGATCAAGGTCCCTTTGGGGAATCTGACAAAAGCCAAGGACCATCTCCCAACAATTCATATACCACCCTGCATTCAAAGCTGGGGCAGGTGGGGACTTCCAGACACACCCTCTGCAGCCCAATGGGGACCCGAGGAACAGAACTAGAGCCTCAAAGCTCTGTGAGTGGGGGTGGGGAGAAGGATGGGAGGCAAGCACGGGAGTGGGCGCGGGAGTCAATGTGCCTGGTTTTGAACCCCCATTCCGCCCCTTCCCAGCAGTGTTAACTCTGGGCAGGGCGCTTCACCTCTCCATGCAGCGCTGGAGTGGAACCGCGCAAGTGCCGAGCGCACAGTAAAGGCTCAAATGGTGTTGCCACAGCCAGCAGCACCACATCCTCCGAGCCATCCCGCCGCCGGAGGAAACTGAGGCGGGCCCCGGAGTTGCACCGGAGCGCAAGAACTGCTTGCTGGGGGACCGGCCCTGGCAGCCCCCGACCGGCCGCCCCGCCCCGTCCGCGCGGGTCCCGGGACGGGGCGGACCGGGAGGCTCCGCTGCAGCCGCGGGGCGAGCTGGGACAGCCGCCCAGGACGCGGGCCGCCGCCCGGGCCGCTCCCCCGTCCGGCCTTTGGTCTGCGCCGCTCTCAACCCCTCCTCTGCCCTCAACGGCCGCCACCGTGGCCCGCAGCTCACCTCCCCGGCCGCTGCTGCTGCTGCTGCCGTCGCTGCCGTCGCCGCCGCCGCCACCGCCGCCGCGCGGGATCTCGCGAGACTTCGCTCCCCTCGGCGCACCCCCGCCCTCCCGCGGCGCTTGCGACCCCGGCCTGGAATCGAGTCAGCTCGCTCTCTGTAAACAGCCCTAGTTTCGGCGTCAGGCCTAGCGGTGCTCAGGCTTCTGTGTCCCCCTTGCTACATCCATTTCGCCCACTCCTGTGACCGTGAAGGGTTAAAAGCCAGGTGCAGGACGGCCGCCTCCCTCTCACCTGGCCGGTCAGTACGCGCGCGCATGCGCACTCGTGGAGTCCTGGACCTGGGAGCCTCTGCAAAGGCACTGACTTTAGCGACAATAATCCCACTAGCCGGTCTGGCAGTGCATACTGTGCACCGAATACTTTTACCACTCCCCTCGGGTCGTCACAATAGCCCCCAGAAATGAATGTTACTATATTCCCCATTCCAGAGAGGAAGCAACGGGGGCTTGACAAGGTTAAGTCACTATCTCCAGGACACACTGCTAGGAATTGGCATTCGGGGTTGTCTGATTCCCAAGTCGAAGCCCCATTTTTCCCACTCTGTGAAAACCCCCCACCCCCACCCCCACCCCAGGCTCTGACCCTGCCCAACTCTCGCTGAGGGAGACCAATCTCAGCGCCAGTCTTTATTTCCTTCCCAAGGTTCACCAAGGTGAGAGAAGGCCCTCCTGAGTGGTTAGTTGCTACAATGCCTCTGGGGTTTTTTGGAGCTGCTTGTCAGGAGAATACTTCTTCCATATTACACGACCTTCCTAAGGCCTCCCTGTTCCAGACCCTTTACATGGCTCTGAAAACTGTGTGAATATATTCTGTTCTATCTCCTCTTCAGGCTGGTGGTGTTTTGATGATGGTAGCATAGTAGCTCTATGGGACACAGGACATAGAACCAAAATATACATGTTAGGGGCACAGAGAATCATGTGACTTTTTCCTAAGGGTAAAATCTTAACATTATAAGCAATAGTTTCCCCTTATCCAGGGTTTCGCTCACTGCAGTTTCAGTTACCCATGGTCAACCACAGTCCGAAAATATTGAATGGAAAATTCCAGAAATAAACAATTCATAAGTTTTAAATTGCAGCCATTCTGAGTAGTATGATGAAATCTGGAGCCTTCCCATTCTGTCCCGACGAGGACATGAATCATCCCACTGTCCAGTGCATCCATGCTGTATATGCTCCCCTCCTGTTAGTCACTCAGTAGCTGCTGCCATTAGCTCACCAACTGCCTCAGGATCGTAGTGCCTGTGTTCAAGTAACCTTTTCTCCACAGGTATGTATGTATACAAAAAAACATAGTATATCTAGAGTTCAATACTATCTGAGGTAACAGGCACCCACTGGGGGGTCTTGAAACATATTTTCCTGGAAATAAAGGGGGACTACTCTAATTGTTTCTAAAGATGAGGGGCTAACCCTGGTTGGGTGGCTCAGTTGGTTGGAGTGTCATCCAGTACACCAAAAGTTTGTGGGTTCAGCCCTGGCTGGTGTAGCTCAGTGGATTGAGCGCGGGCTGCGAACCAAAGGGTCACCAGTACGATTCCCAGTCAGGGCACATGCCTGGGTTGCAAGCAAGGTTCCCAGGGGGGCCACATGAGAGGCAACCACACATTGATGTTTCTCTCCCTCTCTTTCTCCCTCTGTTCCCTTCTGTCTAAAAATAAAATAAATAAAATATTTTTTGAAAAAAAGTTTGTGGGTTCAATCCCCAGTTAGGGTACATGCCTAGATTGCGGGTTCAGTCCCTGGTTGGGGTGCATATGGGAGGCAACCAATCGATGTTTCTCTCTCTCTCCCTTCCTTTCTCTCTAAAATCAATAAGCATATTCTTGGGTGAGGATTAAATAATAATAATAATAACAATAAAATAAAGAAGAAGGGCTAGCATTTATTGAGGGCATTTCAAGGTCACTATCAATAGTCTTCCAAGTTAATTAATAGGAAAATGAGACTTAGGGAGATAAAGAAACTGGCCTAAGGTTCTGTAATGAGACAGGATTTGAACCTGGGTCTGAGTTCAGAGCCAAGTACTACTTTGCACTTAAGTCCCATGAACTAGCCTGAGCTAGTTGGTCTGGGCCAATAAGCTGTCATAAAACCAAGAGTCTTGCAGGTTCTAGCCAACCCTTCACCATGCATCAGAGCCTTACTCAACCTCCTGAAAGTCACATCAACGTCAGCAAATGTTGGCCTGCCCACCCTCCAAGCCTGTCCACTCCCTCCAGAAACAATGCCACTCTCAAAGGTCATGGCGTCCCTCCATGTGCCAGCATCACTCAAACCACCGGTGGGGGAAGTGAGAGAGGAGAGGAAGTCACATTTGATGGGCAGCAGCAAGCTGTCAAATACTACTCCAGGTGCTATCCATTCATTTAGTCCTCCCAGCAATACCATGTGGAAGCTATGATTGTACCTGTTTTAAAGTTAAGAAAATCAAGGAACTGACAGGGGAGAAAACTTGCCATGGCTACACAGTTGGTAAGTGGGAGAGCTGGGGTTCCACCCCAGGACAGCCTATCACCAAAACTACATGCTCTGACTTCAGTGACCAACAAGAGTCTTCCCTGCTCCCCAAAGTCTATGTCTTCATGAACCTGAAAGCCTAAAAATCCCATTCGTCTGAGATACTGTGTATTTTTCTCTGGGTGGACCATGACTCAATATTCTCATCTAAAATAAGGGTATAAATGGGTTGTTGGGAGGATTAATGGAGTTAATATTTGTGAAGCATGTACTAAGTGCCTCACACAAATTAAGCTCTCAATAAATTATATCTATGATTATCACGGGGATGTCTGTGATATGTTATTCTTTCCCTAGCCCTCAATATAAACTCCAAATCATTTTGGAGGGGGATGCGACCTTATTTTATTCCTATGGGAATAAAATTAGTTTCTAGCCTACTGGAAAAAATAAATGCTCTTGAATGGACAAAATTACCCCTGCACTTCCCCCTGATAGGGGAAAGAGACTGGACTCTTCTGAAGCTCTTCTCAGTTCTCTGGGAGACTGGCACCTGGTTTTATAAAAGGCTCCCCTTGTATAGGAAAAGTCACCCAAATATGTTTAAGTTGTTGGCAAAAAAAAAAAACCCCACAAAAACGCTGAAACTTTTAAGAAACTTTTGGCAGGGCTGAGGGTTAATAGAACTACAGTGATATCATGATTTGGGGGGAAGGCTTTCATTGGAACTGAAGCTGCCACCACCATCAGGCCATGGCACCCAAAATAAAGTTTCTACCCTGGCAAAAGGCACACCACACATTCCCACCAATGACAGTGTCGCACTGTGGAAGTGATCCTCACCGTGGATGTGGTAGACATAACAGGATCTACTGAAGATCAATTGTAGTTTGAGAACAAAACAAAACAACTGGGGTGATTCTAACATGCACACCTCTAAAGACTCAGTGTATGGTTCCCAAGAAGCACTATCGAAATATCTTTTGATCCAAGAGGAATTATATAAATACCTATAATGGATTCGTTTAATGCTCATTTGTTCATTAAAAACATATTAAGCACTTAAGAGCCAGTTGCTGTGTGAGTAGCGCTGAGTAAGACAGACCATCGTTCAGGCTATCATCACATTTATGTTCTGGTCGGAGAGAGAAGTGCTAATTAAATAATTGAACCAATAAAGTGTTGAAATGTTATGTGGTAAATAGAATGAAAAAGAAGAGCAAATGACCTCCCCCTGAAAAAAAGTCTGGGTGGAAAGGTAGGAAATAACTTGTTGGAATTAAGTTCTGAAGGATGCATTAGAGTGAACTAGGCAAGGAGGAGAGGGGAGAACATTCCCGAGATAGGGACGGCATGGGTCAGCAAGGAGAACGCAAGTGTTGGCAGCTGGGAAGACAGCAGGATGACAGAGCCTCTAGAGGCATCTCAGACATGTATGTACCCTGAGCACATGGGAAGAGAGGAGAGGACCCAACTGGAGGCAGAAGAATGTCATGAGAAGTGCCATTGGTCCCCACATACCCATTTTGACCTATTGGCCAATCCAACCTCATACTGGACTCCTACCACCTCTGTCCCCACCAGGGCTTGGTCAAGGATGACACAGCTGTCATACCTCTAGCCGATCTGTATTTGAGGAAATTGACCATTATGAAGTCCCAGCACCCCAAAGCAGAAATCCAGCTGCAGATGTCCTGCCTTCCTACCAACTAGGACAAGGAAAATGACATAGGCTCCGCCAGCCACATGCGTCACGTGAGACTGAATGTGGTCATGAGCTGTGTTCTGTTGAGTGACCAGCAGCCAAAGCAGTCAGCTTTGGGGATGGTGGTTGCAGAGTGGAGCTCCCGATGGAAAAGCTGCACCAGTGCTGATGGCAGTGGTGGCTGTGGTGAGAGCAGACTCAGGCAGGGTGGCAGCTAGCTCCTGGGGCCAGGCCCGCAGTGTGGTTTGGGGCATTTTTCCTAGAAGCTTAGCCTCAAGTTCCTGTCTCCAGCCTTCATGATGATTCTGTGGGATATCCAACATCCTATATTACATTCCCCTTTCTGCCTAAACCAGCTAGCATTTCCACCAAGAATGCTGACCCCTCACAGGCCAAAGCCAATTGGAGTGAATGAGACTTGGAGAGAGGTGTGCTAAGATTAGTGGCCTGGGGAAGTTTCTCTGCTGTAAGAGAGAGCCTGGGGAAGCCTGCTCACTCCCCCTGCCCGACACGGACCTCCGCTACCGCCAATGGCTCTCTCTGCAACTGCGGGATAAGATAGGGCCCGCGTGGCACAGAGAACAGCAGAGAAACCAAAAGGTCCTGGGTCCTTAACTACATCAGCAAGCTGCTGGACTGACCCTAGACCTACAAGGCCCTGGATGTCTCTGAGCTAATGCTGTGGTTAATCAACTTGAGTAGGCTTCTCTGTTCCTTGCAGCCCAACATTCATACTGGTGCAGGGAGCAAGGGAGGAACTTAGGAAGAACAGGCATATTTCTTCCCTGGCTGTGTCAGGAGCCACCCCAAATCCTAGGCAATCATCTACATCTAACTTCACCCCACACACACACACACTCCCACCCAATATCAATACCACTGAAGTCACCCTGCCTGACTTCAAACACAGCTTTCCAGAAAACACATCCTGCCCTGACCAGTGTGACTCAGTTAGTTGGGCATCATCCCACAAAACAAAAGTTCACCGGTTCGATTTCCTCACATGCCTGAGTATGGGCCAATCTCCAACCAGGGGGCATGTGAGAGGCAACCAATAGATGTTTCTCTCACACGTTGGTGTTTCTCTCCCTCTCTTTCTCCCTCCGTTCCCCTCTCTCTATAAATAAATAAATAAATAAATAAATAAATAAATAAAAATATTAGAAAGAAAGAAGGAAAGAAAACTTATCCTTCCTTAGCCCTTCCCATCTTCTGACCACTTCTTTGATGGACACAGTGTGCTTCTGTTACTTGCTCAGCTCACACATCTGGTAAGTGGCAGAGCTGCAGGTCTGGAGGCAATCCAGATTCCAAGCTTTTAGCCACTAATTTGATGCCATACACCATTCAGCCTCCTTACATTAAAAAAAAATTATGGGCTCTAGCCAGGAAAAACAATAGAAAAAGAGCTCAAACCCAACTCCATATTTGCTATCTGGCCTTGAGCAAGTTTCTTAGTCTCACTTCCATGTAAAAATGAAGTTAATGATCCTAGCTCCATAAAGTCTGGCAGTCATCTGTGCTGTTTGCCCATGACTTCTGGTTTTCCACCTTCTGGGCACATTGAGGATTGCACTTCCTGGTCCACTTGGGTGGGGTCATGTGACTAGTCCTAGGTGCAAATGAAGGAAGTATGTGTTACTTCTGGGTGGCTGCTCTGTTGAACAGAGTCTACAGTCAATCCATCGTGAACATAATATGAGCAAAACCTCCAAACCTTTATTGTTTTAAACCACTGAGAGTTGGGGATTGTTGGTTGTCATGGCACCTACTAGCCTATCCCTATTAATACATACAGTATGGTGATTTGCTCATTTATTCACTCAAGGAAAACTTTTCTGCTATGGTTCAAAACCCCAGCTGGACAAGAGAGAAAGCTCAGGCTGCAGTCCTGAAGATTCTGGTTCAATATGCCTGGATGGTCCCAGACACCTACAGTTTGGGGACTCCTGATATACTGGCAAGCCTGAGACTGGACCTTAACTATTGCCCACCGTGTGATTGTAGAGTAGGACAAAGTCGCTATCCTTGAGGGCTATACAGGCTGGGAGCAGCAGGTGCAGAGACCGAAGAATGACAACGCAAACCTGGTGAAGTGATCTGAAATCTGTGAAACTGAGAGTATAGAGGAGCTTTGTAAACTCTAAAGTTGTATGTGTGATAGAAAGTAGGCTTGTATTCTGACAAACTCATTACTGAACTCTGTGAACCAAGACCAGGTACTTAGGCTCTCCGAGCCTCCAGTTCCTCCTCCTAGCATACACAGTATCATTTGTCTCTGTTTCCCGAATATGAAAATGGAAACTCAGCAAAGTTCTAAAAAAACAGCCCATAGTCACATTGCTAGTACGTGGCTGTAGTGGATTTCACCCCCAGGTCCTTCTGTATCTAGAGCCCATGTTCTTACACACTGAGCTTAGCTGATTCACACAAGGCCCCTGCTTATCCTTCCAGGTATAGCTCTTGTCTCCCCCTTCACCTACAACCTTATCTTCCAGCCATAGCAACCAGCCTGTCGTTCTAGGGCCATACCATGTTATTTTATACCTGCATGCTTTGGCTCATGCTAGCCCCTCTGCTTAGTATACCTTCCCTCCATTCCTAGCACTCTGCCTCCTAACACTGGCCAAACCCTTGGACTCCCTTTAATGACCCCATCCTTGGTTCTGAGACCATCCCCCACACTAGGGGCCTGCAAATGGCCTTGCACATCCCTCCATCAATGCTGCTGCCTTGTGGAGGGCGGGGCCTTCGGTTCCTTTCTCTGGACTATCTAACTAGTATCATGGGCACATATGAAAGCATTCGTCACAGCTACCTGAATATCAACCAGCTCAGCAAAACCAAAGGCCCACAGCTTATAAGACAAACCCTCCCAAGACCACGTAGCAAAGTAATTCAGAAAGCAGGTTCAGGATTTTAATTCAGCCTTTATCACTTTGTTGCTTTTGTGACTCCAAGCACCATACTTAATCCCTTCCAAATCTTGGTTTCTTAAATGTAAACTGGGATTAATGACAGTACCTGCCTCACACAATTGTCATGAGACTTCAATGAGAAATAATGTGTACAGTAAATTTACGCATACTGCCTGGCTCATAAGGAAGAAACGGATTAAATTCCAGCCCCCTTAAATTCCAGCTGCTATCATTGCCATCATCGTCTACCTCTTCTCATTACTGCTACTGCTACCACTCAGCAGGTCCCATAGCTCTCATTATTACTCACCACATTCTCCCTCCCTTTCCGCCAGCCCTAGGTGACTTTGCTAAGCATTCCTTCCAGGAAAGGATAGTATTCTTGGAATTCTTGAAACGAGTTCTTCATTGTCTCACTGATGGTTCAGTGCCCACAATGATTTAACACCCCCAGTGCCCCCAGGAAGCTGCCCAGTTGGCTCCTCAGGAAGTCTGTATCTGCCAAGACCTTTCCATCCAGCTTCCTGGATACAACTAAGAAAATATGGGCTCTCCTGAGATTCCCCCTCCACTAACTTGACATCATCTCGCTCCAGGGTATTCTGAGTTCATTTCTGGTCAGCCCAGGCCACTGTGAAGGCAGCCCCCACCCCTGGCCATGGGAGTGGCAGGATCCCAGTCAAACAGGCCTGTGAGCTTCTGGAGTCATTGATAACGCTAAACGGAATAATACCTGGAACGAGCTTATTTCTTTCTTCCCGGGGGAGCTAAAAGAGTCCGGCTTTTGAGTTTCAAATAATAAGTGTTCCGTACGCCATCAGAGTGAGCAAACTCTTGCGCTTCCTAACTTATCTCTCACATATCCGGAGCATGGTGGGAGAAATTTGGGTTTTCAGTAAAGCATTCCTTGAGGTTTCATGCTGAACAACTCCAGGCGGTTATGAAAGGACAGAAGAACAGAAAACTCCCCCAGGAACAGGGAACCAAACCTCAGACGACAAAATAAAGGAAGATATAGACTTGGTTTTTTTGATTGAAAAGAGTCTGATGCCTCCACCATGAAAGGTTTGTGCTAAGACCTGCTTTTTGGTGAAAATTCACAGAGTCTGTAAAAAGGGAAATGAAGATGGGAAGTTACAGGGAAAGAGAACAGCAGGTATGTTGAGAGCAGAGGGAGCGGATATCAGTGAGGAAATAAGGCAGCCAGCAAGAGGCAAGGAGCTTTTCCAGGATCAAAGCCCAGGTAAGTGGACCACTGGGTGAGTTTCCTCCAGGGGGCTAGTGCAGAAAACAGGCAAACTTTTTTCCCCAAAACCATGTTAATACACAACTGCTCAAATAAATTCGCATTCCCATCTCAACTGACTCATTTGGCTGGAACAATGAGCTCACATTCCAGAGGCTGGGCTGACCCTCATGAACCCCACTGCAGACAAAATATAAAGTGTGTAACTAGTGCTTTTTGCACTAAGAAAGACCATGCAGTCTGCTAGGTTCTCTTTGTCTAGCTTCTGACAGCAATATTGAGTAATGTTGTGTTCTCACGTCAGCCATTTCCAGGGGAGAAAGGATGAGAAGAGGGATGAAATGGAAACATTGTTCACAATTTATCAAGATTTGAAGATCAGCCCTGGCTGGTGTAGCTCAGTGGATTGAGCGCGGGCTGGGAACCAAAGGGTCCCGGTTCGATTCCCAGTCAGGGCACATGCCTGGGTTGCAGGCCAGGTCCCCGTGAGGGCCATGTGAGAGGCAACCATACATTGCTGTTTCTCTCCCTGTCTCCTTCCCTTCCCCTCTCTCTAGAAATAAATAAAAATTAAAAAAAAATTTAAAAAAAAGATTTGAAGATCAGCCTTTCAATAAAAAAAAAAAAGAGTTATAGATAAGGAGGGAGGCAAGAATGACCCTATGCTGATAAATTGAAATCAGTAGTATTCGGTATGAAAAAAGAACGTTTTCTTAAATATATACGGAGATAGATACAGATGTAAATATACTAGATGTGTGTGAATGCATGGATTGGTATATATTTTCAAGTTCTGAACACTGAGAGGGTCTAGAAGCAAGGATTCCCCAGTAGCAATGAGCACACTTACAACCCAGATCTAGGTTTCTAAACACCATTCTCCGATCAAAGGAACCAGGGCTCCTTAGAGAAGTAGTTGATTCCAGAGCTGGGGCAGGAAAAATATAAGATGGACCTGGAACCAGAAAATAGGAAATTGAATGCCAGAAAATAGGGAAGTGCTTTAAAAAAAGTTGGGGGCTTGTTGAAAAGATATAGGAGTTAACATTAAGGAGCTGCCAATGGCCAAAGCTGGAATAATTTGAGCAAACAAAATAAAGACAGTGCTGGATGACAAGCCATAGAATAAAACGAATACCCATAATTCCATATTAATTACAGACACCACATTAATCCAGTGACTGAGTTTAGTGTTGCTAGTAATAAGATTATGATTATGATCTTCTGATGCAGTTTATTGAGAAGGACACTTCGTTTCTGTGGTGCCTTTTCCCAGAACCCCTGTCACATCAGAAGAAAACATCAGACAAACCCAACCCTAACCAGTATTTTTTTTAAGTGCCAATATCATGAAGGTCAAGGAAAGACTGAGGAGTTGTCCCAGACTGGAGGAGACCAAGAAGACATGGTGACTAAATGCAACGTGGGACCCTGCACAGAAAAGAACGTTAGCGGAAAACACGGGTGACATCTGAATAAAGTCCGTAGGTTAGCTAATGTTGCATCTATGTTAATTTTTTGTCTTGATACGTGTACTATAGTGATAAAAGACAGCAACATTAGGAGATGCTGGGTAAAGAGTGTATGGAAATACTCTGCTGTGTTTGCAACTTTTCTGTATGTCTAAAATCATTTCAGAATAAAAAGTTTTTAAAAATGTGGTGCTGAATTTTCCTAGTTATTGCTGATAGGATTTTCTAGGAGCAACCTGGAAAACATCCATTCCCAAACTGGTATAATTATTAATCATCATTACCCCAATAAATTTAATTTTAAAACTAGTATAAAATATAAGGCCCTTAAGAGCTACCCAGTTCTTGGGGGAGGAATATGAGGGGGAGTTTCATTCAACGAGTAACACTTACGCCTATGAAGTTCCGCACTGGGCCCTGGGGATATAGTGGCAAACGTGACACATGGCTCCTGTGCTCGGAGAGCTTACTATCTACTGGAGGAGAACAGACCAAACATAAAGTACAAGAAATAAATAAAACAGTTGTGAGCCATGACAAACGCTTCGAAGGACATCAATGGAGCGGCCTGGGAAAGTATTTCTGAAGTGACGACACCAAGGCCGAGGTGTAAAGACTGAGAGGAGCGAACATACGAAGAATGGCAGAAGAACCCCAAGCAGAGGGAACAACGTGTGCAAAGCCCTGGGACAGGAGAGAGTTCAGTGTGATTGAAGAGAGACGGCAGAAACCACCACGGACATGAGGCCATATGTTGACTTAGAATAGAATCCTAAACCCACAGCATACGCCGCCACCACCGCCACATCCACTACCACCGTATTTCATGTGGTCCTCCCCACCAGGGAGGGATGAGTGAACCGATCAGCGCCGGTACCAGTACAAATGCCTTCTAATGGTAATAACAAAATTGAGTGTAATCATGTGCTATGTTCTAACTGTTTGTGTCCCCCACCCCCTAAAAAAAATTCATATGTTGAAACCTAGTATTTAATGTGGTGGTATTTGGATCTGAGACCTCTGGGAGGTGATTAGGTCATGAGGGTGGAGCCCTTATGAATGGGATTAGTGCCTTTGCAGAGAGCTGTCTCACCCCATTCTGACCTGGGTGGACACAGTGAGTAGACAGCCATCCATGAACTAAGAAGTAGGCTGTCACTGGAAACTGAACCTTGGACCTCCCAACCTCCAGAACTGTGAGAAATAAATGTTTGTTGTTTCAGTCACATACTCTATGGTATTTTTGTGATAACCTGAAATGGGCTAAGACACCAGGCCAGTATTTTAAGGAGGTGTAAGGGTGTGTGGCATCATTCATAGCAGTGGGTAAATCAATCTTCCACGCTTTTCTTTTCCCCTGGCAAACCTGATGAGAGAAGAAGAGACCGGATTGGAAGGCAGAGCACATTGATGAGAGAGGAGAAATGCCCGGCAGCATCCAGAGCAGAGTTTGAAATTAGTTTAGAAGAAATGAGTTGTTCTGATAAGAAAAAAGTGGAGAAGAATATTTGGGATGGGGAGAGGAAAAGAAGGGAGGAAGGGAAAGATACTCGGAAGACCTTGAAGGAAGATACCTAATGCTCACTTATAAGTTGTTTGCACGGAAAACTCCTTCCAGACTCCCAGACGCTTGAAAAGTCTACCGCACACTCAGATATGAAGTGCCCGTGTGTCTCTGTGTGTGCCTGCGTGTGCCTGTGGTGTCTGTGCACGTGTCTGTGCACATGTCTGTGTGTCTGCATGCATGTGTGTCTCTGTGAGTCCACATATGCATCTGTAAATGGTTCTGAGTCTGTGTGCACCGCTGTGGCAGTCTGTGCTTGGGCGTGTCTTTGCTTCTATGTGCTTCTGTTCGCGAGTTTGTGTGTGTCTGTACCTGTGTGTCTGCTCTGTCTGCATTTGGGTGTGTTTGTGTGTGTTGGAAATCACGGCAGGGGACTGAATGCCTGTACCGTGAAGACAAATGAATTGCCACAAGAGCCAGAGGAAGAAAGAGAAGTGGGCAGGGACAGGAGGAAGTCAAGGCCCAGGTGACAGGGAGAATGTAAGGCTCCAGGAATTAGATGACATCTTTGCAAGGACATGGGAATTTCCCCAGGACTTGGAATGCGGGTGGGAGCAGCAAGTCAGGTTAGTATTATGTAGAGACTTCAAAGGGCAGGATGGCCTGCCCCCAAATTGGCGCCTGACTTCTGGTGTACTATCTCCTTTATGCAGCTGAGAAAACTGAGTCTTACGGCTAGGACTTGCATAAGACTGAAGAGAAACAGCCATGACTGATCTTCCTGGGTGGACTGACCCTTGGCTGAAAACTATGAATCACAGAGTGAGAAAATTATCCCTCTTTCAATTTGCTTTCAATCCTTCTGCTGAGAAAGTCTCTTGTTGATGCTACTCTGTCTTTAATACTTTCTGAACACTTGCTGATCTTTTTTAAAGAAAAACATTTTTTTTCTTTATTATCAGCCAAGACCATCCTAACCTCAGGCACACAGCCTAGAATATATTATCATGACTTTACATAACCACGGATCAACAATAGCACACCCTGACAAAATAATTCTAGAATCATTCGTGAGTTAATTTGGCTGTCTTATCAACATGATGACCTGGAAGATATTTTTCCATTTAGTAGACATCTTAATTTTTGCTAACTATTTTGGGAGTAAAATATGAAGAATCCAACTCATTAGATACTAGTATTGACACCTTCCTGAGCTTTTAAACAATTCAAGGCTTTTGTGATATTAGAGATACATTCAGGAGAAATCTTTTGTCTGGTTTCTTGTTTATAATAAAAAAAGTTAAAGTTTCAAGAACAGCACAATAAACTCTTATACTCTTTACCTAGATTCACCAACTGTTTACATTTTTGCCACATTTGCTTTCTTTGTGTGTATATGTATGTGCTGTGTCTGAGTGTGTGAATACGTGTATCTGTATATACACGTATGTGCATGTAGACAAAATATATACACATATGTACATATAAATACACACTTTTTGAAAAGCATTTCAGAATAAGCTGGTCAATGTTATGACCTTTTATTGCTAAGTACTCCATAAATCTCCTAAGAACAAGGACATTTCCTTACATAGCCATAATATTGTTACTAAATTCAGAAAATTTCATATTGGTACCATGCCAATATCTAAAATACAGTATCTAATAGTCAAAGTTTGCCAATTGTCCCAATGAAGTCATTTCAGAGTTTTTCTGATCCCGGATCCAATTCGGAATTCTATCGCATTTATCTGTCATTTCTCTCCACTCTGATTTAATCTGAAACAGCTCCTCAGTCTTTCTTGGAATTTCATGTCAGTGACCAAACTCCCCTTTTAACAAAGGGAAACTCAGAGGTTTGAAGTAGGCACAGTCTGTAACTAGAAAGTAATTGGCTTTTGTTTTCTGAGTATTTATCTTTCCAATCATCTTCTATTTTTGGCAAGTGACACTAGTATCTTACTTATGGTAGTGATATACAGCTTTTCTAAAATTTTTTAAATTTAAAAAGTGAATTAGTTTAAAGAGAAATATTAAGGCAATCATAGAACGGGTGTGTAGATCTAGTCCAGGTCCTCTCAGCCTCCACGCCGTGGGCACGTAGGGACAGACCGCTCTGTACCGTGCGGGACTGTCCTGTGCGACGTGGGGTGTTCAGCAGCATCTCTGCTCTCTACCTACTAAGTGCCAGAAGCATCCCTGCTCTCCCTTTGGTTATGATGACCAAAAATATCTCCAGACATTACCAAATGCTCCCCTGGGAGGCGAACTCACTGGGTTAAGAGCCAGTGATCTGGCCAAAACACAGTGGAATGTGAGTGGTTGAAGTTTGGGAACTCTGGATGGAGCACTTGCCTCTGTCCAGTTCAGCTCAAGCGACAGTGACCAAGTGCCGCCACCGTGTCTGGCCCTGTGCTAGGTGCTGGGGGCACAGAGAGGAGCCGGGCACAGTCCAGGTCTCCAGCAACTGCTGTAAAACTAAAACAGGACAGGGGAGATCCCAGAAGCAGACAAAAGTAAACCCAAGAAAAAGGAGCTTGGAAAAACTATACCATCACCTAGAATTAAGTCTCTTTAAGCCTCATGACTCTTACAGCCATTTTTCTGCCCCAATAATTCCTTTCAAGACATGAATCAGATTATTTCACTCCCCTGATTAAAAGCTTCCAGTAACTTCCCGTCACACATTGAAGATGATCAAATTCCTTCTAGGACCCAAAAGACCCTGTATGATCCAGCTCCTGTCTTCCTCATTATTCTCATGCTCTACCCACTCTGAACGTCTCTTCCTTCCAAGATCTCACCATACATGTTTCTGAATGAGGCTCTTTGCCATATTCTCTGTGTGGAATATTTTGTCCCCAAGTATTTACCGGGCTGGCTCCTCATCATTAGGTCTCTGTTCAAAGGTCACCCCCTCCCCTGACTGCCCTATATACAGGAGTCCTATCTCCCATGGCCCTGTTCGATTTCTCCTTAGTGACCATCCAGGCAGAGGTGGCCATTTACCTCAGATCTGGCCAATAGGAGACACTGGTGCTGTCCTTTCCCCCTCTTCCATGTTCCTGCTGAATCGCAGGGGTGATGGCCGGAGCTGTTCAGCACCTCTAGGGCCATGAGGGAAAGACCATGCAAATACTGGAGCCATAGAACCAGCACCAGTATCTCTTACCATCTGCTGTTCTAGGAAGTAAAATAAATCCCTAGTGTTTACGCTACTACAATCAAGTTATCTAGTACTTACAGTCAAAAGTAGCCCTACATAAAACACATTTGAAATTACTGCATTCATTTAGCTGTGTGTACTTTGTCCAAATCCCTCCACTAGACTCTAAGTGCCGTGTGACAGGAATTCACATCTGTCTTACTCACTATGACATCTTCACCCCTTAGCTGAGAGCCTAACTCTTAGTAACACTCGATAACTATTAACCAACTGTTCCCTAGTTCCCTCACCTATAAAATAGGGACAGTCACAACACCTTGAAAGATCCGTAAGGATGAAATGAGTCAATACACATGGTTAGTGCTTAGAGCAGAGCCTGGTGCATAATCATTACTCAAAGGATGGCTATTATTAGTTGACTTAATGGCCTAATAAGTGTATGAAAGCAAGGATTCCTTCTCTGTGTGCTTTGCAGCAGTATCCTCTGGCTTCTTCCTTCTCAGATCGAAGCTGTGTTTACTTGGTGTTGACAAGGCAGGCTATCGATTAAGAAACATGACCATGGCAGTTGGAAGAAACTCACACCATTTACAGTGAGCTGCCGGATTAGCACCTTCGGGGGGTGGAGAGGGGACAGACACTGCCACACAAAGGCAGGGTGCATAAAGCCTGGCATAATCCAGAGTTCAGGCCAAGAAATGCTGGAAATGAAATCCAATATGAGATTTTGCTCTTGTGCACCCTGGGAAGAGCAGAACCGTGCACTGCAGCTGGGGCCCAACCAAAGTCACTCAGAGGTCAGCTGGAGGTTATAGGGTCAGAGATTCAAAATGTGCTGGGGGCTCAAGAGGGGCTAGAGCCCACTGGGGTCAAAGGTGTTTATTCATTTGTGTACTCAACAAAATACTGATGAAGCATGCACTATGTGTCGTGCAGAGGGCGTGCGGGAAAACAATGGGGAATGCCTTGACTGTGTGATTCCAAGAATCCCGGCCGTCTTTCTTCACTGCAACCCCATGGAGTCCAGTTCAAATTGCAGACCCCATGTGCATGACCAGGGCTGCTACTACCAGTAACATTTTCTAGTACTTCCTTCCTCTACACTAGGCACTATGTTGAGAATGCGTTACCAGCCATGGCAGAAACCATTTGCTAGGAACCTACCCAACATCCGTTTCCTTCTTCCTTAGTAACAACAACAAAAAAAATCCCTCACTTTTATTCATGTGGCATCAAAGAACACTTATTTCCCCCCCAAAACCGGCACCCAATTTTTATTATTGGCTACCAAACACACATCCTAATGAACAGAGGGACATTATTTCATTTATCTCTCATGAGTCAGTGAGGTAAGGGGCGATATCATCCCATTTTTACAACTGAGCAAGCCGAGATTCAGAGAGTTCAAATGATTTGCCAAAGGTCAGACTGCTTCTAGCTGGTGGAGGTTGAATGTGAACCCAAGCGGCTTGATTCCTGAACCTGCACCCTTTCTGTTCTTTGGTCTGTTCTTACATGTACAGAAGCACATGTATCCATCCCTCAGTTGACCCTTGGAACAGGTCAGATTTTCAAATATCCGCCAACATACATCTTTAACTGTCAGCTGGCTTCCTTCCTTGAACCGCTTTCCCCCCCACTCTCGGATGAGCAGAGCGCAGAGTGTGGGGGGAGAGGGAGAGAAGCAGGGAAGCAGTCAGCTGTGTCAGGATGTCCTAGGCAGGCCGTCTAGAACATTGTCAGGTGTGGGGAAAGCTAAAAGCAGAGAGGCCTTTGTGTCATTTCCCACATGGAATTCTAGGAAGAGACAACATTAAAATAAAATCAGTACATGATATGGTTAGGCAGAGGGAGAGCTTCGATTCTGCATCCAGAAGGTTCTGTGTGCCCTGTGGAGGGATACAGAAAATACCTGACAGTGCCAGTGGATGAGCTTTTGCCATGGGAAGGTGAAGTGGCCCTGAGACAGAGAGCTACAAGGTGGCCCTACATGAGTAGGGGAAACGTGGGTGTGGCAGCCAGTCCCCAGAGGGAACTTTGGCACCAGAGAGAGCTGAGGCAGGGCTGGTCAGCTGAGAGGCACTGTGAGTGGACTGGGCTGACAACCAACTGTCTAGGAGTCCACCAGCTGCAGACGCGACAAGCACAACCCACTGGGACCAGGGAAATGGAAATAATGGAGCCACGCCCCAGGATTAGAAGGATAAAATGAGGACAAGGGCCATGAAGGAGCATGACATAGGTCACACGCTAGACGTGGGATGTCAAAACTTGTCCTCCCTTCCATTCAGTTGTCTCGCATGGACGCTGCCATCAGTGGTGCCCAGAGCTGCTGGAAAATGGGTGGTGGCTCAGTGACAGGAAAGAGACAAACAGGCTTCATTTTAATGCTTGTGCAGACCCTGGACCTGATCCCCTGGGTGAGATTTATCTTGTCACCCATTGGAAGATTGAGTAAATGAGTGAATGAATGAGTGAATGAATGAATGAGTGAATGAATGATTAAGGCCTTTGCCAAGGACTGGAGGTCATGAAAACCTTTAAGATGATAAAGAATGGAGACCGTCGTGGGCATTGAAACCATGTTACAGGGGAGAGGAAATAGTTGGGTATAGATTTCCTTCTCCAGAACAGAGTTGAGGGTTTCAGGAGGGAATGCCAACCAGGGCTGGAGCAAGGAAAGGCCTGACTCTCGACATGCCACCTACTGTTATCATGGGAGGCTCTGGCATGCTTTTGACAGGATCACCTAAATAGCAGAGAGAGTAACTTTTCAGTCTCAGTTCAGATGTCACCTCCTCCAGGGAGACATCCCTGATAACCCCAGCTTGGTTTGGGTGCCAGCTCTGTGCTACTCTCCATCATCACACTGTATACGATAGTCTGTTAATCGTGGTTCTCTCACTTGAAGTGAGTTCTTAGAGACAAAGCTATGTCTCATTTCATCTTCCTGTGTCCCTAGCACAGAGTCTGACCCAAGATGGGTATACAGAAAATAAGAGGTGCTTTAGCTACCAATGTCTTGGACTTTTTCTATAAACTCAGGAGCCAGGGTTGCCCTGTTATGACATGTACAGAGAAGAAAGCTGAGGCTCAGAAAAGCTAAAAGACTTTACATCTCTTCCTCATTTCTGCATCCTTCCCTGCCACAGTGTCTGGCCTAAATTCTTGAGGTTTGGAAACAGTATGGAAACTCAGGATGATGGGGCGTTCTGGCCGGGTGGGTGGTTGGGTGGGTGGGTAGGAAGATGGAACAATAAAGAAAGAGCACATGTTAGCAATTGGTGTCTGCACCACATGCCAGACACAATGCACCCTCCCGGACCACCCGAGGAGAGATGCCTAGTGGTCTCTGAGTGAGGGGTGTGAGCCACGTGCTCTCCAGTCACCATCTGCTAACCCATTTGGAGCAAATAGGCACAAGGGAGCTTGTGGTGTTAGGTACATGATGCTTCTGGCAGAAAGAACTGGGAGAAAAATCCCTTCAAAATCCCTGCACCACATACAGAAGAGTATAGAGGTGAGCTGACGTGGGGTGTACACAGTGACATGAAAATATCAGCTCCAAGAGCCAAGAGCTAAGAAAACTTCACACACTGTAGCACATCCAATCTTTAAAATAAAAGAGGGCCCCAATTTTGCTTTTTGAGGAAGCCCCAGACAGACTTCTGAAGCCCCCCCAGGGACCTGTTCCTTTGTAGCCTTTCCTGGCTACACTCTGGGCTACCCGTAAATCCGACCCTCTCCACAGCCAGGAGGCCGCTGGAGCTTGGAGACTCACCGGAGCAAACAACTTCACAAAAACAATCTGTCCCATAAACAAAGCCAGTGGAAAGCGTCCAGCCCCACACAATAGAGCTAATCTTCTGGGCACACATTTCCCGTCCGGGGTATTAGCTTAGACACAGCTTCCTCCTAGGTGGAGGTAACGCCACTCGGTCTGCAGATCCAAGAAAAATAATGCTCTGTCGACTCCCCACTTGTCAGAGGACAACAGGCAGGAATTCAGAAGCCGGAGCCACTCTTTCTCCCTCCTTTCTTTGCTTAAAGAAGCACAGCCAGTTTAAAGGCAGGGTCACGTATCGGAGAGAACACAGGTATATGGATTCTGATTTGGCCGCCCCACGGACTCGCCCTGGGGGAAGTGATTTAATCTCCCCGAACCGCAAGTTCCCTCTTGTTCAAAGGGGAGTGTGTAAAGATGTCCAGCCTTACTCGTACTCAGGCAGAAGGAAAACTGAAACGTTCAAAGGCAGAAAAGAACATGTGTTGATGAGAATGTGGAGAAATTGGAACCCTTGGGCACTATTGGTAGGAGTATAAAATGATGCAGCTACTATAGAGAACGGTATGGAGGTTCCTCAAAAAATTAAAAATAAAATGACTACATGATCGAACAATCCTACTTCTGGGTATATATCCAAAAGAATTAAGAGATATTCATACCCACCCATGCTCATAGCAGCATTATTCATAACAGCCAAGAGGTGTAAGCAACATGAATATCCATTTATGGATGAATGGATAAAAAATTGAATATATCCACACAATGGAATATTATTCCGTCCTAAAAAAAAAAAAGGAAAGGAAAGGAAAGAAAATACTGTCACATGCTACAGCATGAATGGACCTTGAGGACGTTGTGCTAAGTGAAATAAGACAGTCATCATAAAAAGACAAACGCTGTATGTTTTCACTTCTGTGAGTTGTCTAAAGCAGAATGCTGGTTCCCAGGGGCCGGGGTAGGGGAGCGGGGAGCGCCTGTTCACCTGGCGCAGAGCGTCAGTCTGGCGGAGGAAAAGGCGCGCTGCCGCCCCGCCCCACGGCGTGAATGGGTTTAACACTACCACGTCGTGCACGTAGCAGTGGTTAAGGTTAAGATGGTACATTTTATGTTACATGTTTTTTACCACACTTTAAAAATTAAAACATTTAGATATCATTTCTCTGATCATCAGTTTGGCAAAAAATACAATGTCTGGAAACATCAAATGCTTGTAATATTGTGGAGGAAGGGAAACATTGCTCTTTTGCAGGGGAGGGTGAATCCGTGTACCTGCTGTAAAGCACGATTGGCCCCATCCAGCGAAATATAAAATACACAGATTCCAGGACCCAGCCATTTGCCTTCTCACTATCCGTCCTAGGGCATGGATGAGGATGTCTGAGTCGCCACTGTTATAAATACAGAAATTTAAAACATCTAAATGGTTGTTAACAGGGGAATGCATAAATATTGATAAAAATAGTATGTACTTAAAATTTAAGGGAATGAATCAGATCTATTCATATTAACAGAGATTGATTTTAAAAAACATATTGTTAAGTGAAAAAAGTTCAGGTTGTATATTTATACATAGTATATCACTCATGTATTTTTAAAAGAGCACAAAATACTAATACGGGGTGGGGTGAAAGTAGGTATACTATTGTTTGTATGGCTAATAATACAATAATAAAAAATAATAATACAAGAATAAACTGCTTTGCCTACTCACAACTGTAAACCTACTTCGGCCCCACCCTGCATATATTTTCTGTGTGTAGAAATATAGATCAGGTAACCAGAAAATGAGTTACTCAGAAGATAAACCTCTTTATTAACGTCTACTGGGTCAGTCCCTGAGGGCCCACAGTGACCTCCCGGTGGCCTCCTGGCCGTCCTGCCCTTTCCGTGTTTCCCTCCCATGCCTGCGTCCCATTCGTTCCGCGGTGTCCCAGTGAGGGGACGATGGGCATGGCAGTGTCTGACTTCTGAGGTCACCATGTAAAAAGCTTTGTGGCTTCCTCCTTGCTTTCCTGTTTTCTCCATTGCTCATTCTGGAGGAAGCCAGCTGCCACGTTCTGAGGACACTGGAGCAGCCATGTGACAAGGAATAGCCAATGCCAACTTGACCCACCTTCAAGGTGTAGCCACCAGTCCCAGTCAAGCCTGTAGGTGACTGCACCTCATGAGCAACCTTGAGCCAGAACCACCTAGCTAAGTTGCTTCTGAATTCCTGACGTATAGAAAAAGTGGTATAATAAATGTGAAGAGTGTTAAGCCTCTGAATTTGCAATGGGTAAGTAATTCAGATGTGGTTGCCTGCCTCAGGCTCTGTGCCAGAGGCCTGTTCTCCATTGGCTTTGGTAGGTGTTGGAAAGGTCACCAGGGCACTGTAGTATTAAACCAAACATTTTCTTCTTAAAGTAATTAGAAGGATAGGTTGTTCTTCAAGGTATATTTCTTCATTGGATATAAGGTCAATTCCACCAGTAGCAGAAGCCTACACTTTGGGAAACAATGACCCGGTCTGTCTGTTATTGGCTGAAATACACCCCCCTCCCCGACTCGTGCGCTGAAACCCTAGTCCCCAGCACCTCAGGGTATGACTCCATGTGGAGACAGGGCCTTTAAAGAGGCAATGAAGTTAAAAGGAGGACATTGGGTAGGCCCTTATCTAATATTCCTGGTGTCCTTGTAAAAAGGTTAGGACACAGATTTGCACAGGGGCAGCCATGAGGACACAGGGAGAAGACAGCCATCTACAAGTAAGGAGAGAGTGCTCACCGGAACCTGACCACACTGGCACTTTGATCTTGAACTTCCAGCCTCCAGAATTGTGAAAAAAATAAATTTCCGTTATTTAAGCCACCCATCGGTGGTACTTTGTATTGGTAGCCTTGGAAAACTGACACAAAGTTCAATACACTTGCTTTATGAATAACAACTTTAGGTCCAAAGGGTAGAAATGACATAGCCAAGGTCACAGAGAGAATGTAAAGCAGGACAGCAATGAGAGCCCACATCTTCTAACTGGAGTCCAGTGGTTCTTCCAATGAGAGGCCAAGGTCCCACAGTGAAGGAGAGCTCTCAGACAATGCCGGTTGACATCATTTGTGCTCTTTGTTCCCTGTTCACAATGGCAAGTGAGCAGCCTCTGCCCACAGCCTCCATCACCTCTGCCTGACACACCGCAATTGCTCTCTGAGGATGAGCCCCAGTCTGACTTCCCTTTTCCACGTGCACCTCCCATTGGAAGAGCAGCCAATTCAGGAAATTGTGCTATTTTCCAGGATGCATTGACAACAGGCCTTGAGAGCATCTGACGTGGAGGTGGTGGCCAGGAGCCCATGAACTTTCAGAGCTCTCAAAAGTATGTGCGTAAAGAGTTTTTTAAAAGTCTCACCTCTTTGTGGTGACAGACTCTCAGTGGAAGGCCCCCCACCCCCAGAGGAAGGTCTCCTGCCCCACCCCCACGCATTTCCAACCGTCCTTAGACATCTCCATCTGCGTGTCTTTGCAACACCTAAATCCTGACAAGCCCAAAATGGAATCAGCTTCCCTCCAACATCTCCACCTACCATAGCCCTGACCTCATGTAATGTCACTGCCATACAAATAACAGTGATCGACCATCTGCTGAGTGCCTGCAATGTGCCAGGTAATCGACACAAATAGTTGATCCCTCAAACTCAGCCATGCAAAGTGGGCACTATCGCTGCCCTTTCGCAGAGGAGGGCACCGAGGCGTCCAACCCCGACATGGCTGCAGACCTTGTAAGTGGCAGACACGCCTGCCCACCTCTGAGGCAAACTGGTGTCCCACCAGCCACATCTGGTCTGCAGATGGGTTTTGTTTGGCCTTGACAGTGGGTTTTCTGTTGCTTTTTTTGTTTTTAATCCTAATTAAAAACATTACAAAGTCAGGACATATCCCATAAAAAGCCAGATTTCCGGAGTCTCCAGAAATAAGAAGGAGAGGGAGCGGTGATCTGGCTGTGTAAACTTGGCAAGATCATTAACTTCTCTGAATTCAGTAGGGATAATGAAAAGGGGGCAGTTGCTACTCAGCTCTAGAGAGTGTTGCATGTCGGGTGGGGATGGGCCCAGAGGGTCATGACGGTAGAAATGGCTAATGTTTGCTGTACACTCACCAAAGGCCAGAATAGTGGAGAGGGGAACTGGGGTCCTGCCCCAGGCCAGACCCTGAAACCCCAGGCCTGTGCAACCCTGGACCAGGACGGACTTAGGTAGCCCAGATTCTAGTCACCCAGAGACTGGTCTGTGTGCCCTGCTGTCCTGTGAGGGTCGCACCCAAGCTCACTCATTTCCCTATCTCCCCAGGTGCTGTCCAATACCTGTTTGTTAAATCACATGGAATAAGAATCTAAAAACAAAATAAATACACACACAAAGCAGGAACGAACTCATGGATACAGAGAACAAATTGATGGTTGCCAGGTGGGCGAGGGTTTGGGGAGTGAAAAAGACGAAGGAATTGAGACATATAAATTGTCAGTTATAAAAACAGTCACGGGGATGCAAAGTACCACACAGGGACTACAGTCAGCGACATTGTAATAACTGTGTGCGGTGTCAGATGGGTGCTAAAGTCATTGGGGTGATCACTCTGTAAGTTGTATAAATATGTAATCACTTGTGCTCCTAAAGCTAATATAATATTGTATATCAACTGTAATTGAAATAAACAAAGAATTGGTGACTAAGGTAAAGTTAGTTTATAGCCTGCTTGCTTACTAAAAGGATAAGCAAAGAATCATGGTAAAAATAAAATAACATATACACACATCCTTTGACTTAGCAATTCCACTCCAAGGCGTTTATCTAAAAGATATAGTTACATGCATGTGGAAATCACACATGTACGAGGAAATTCACGGCAGCATAATAATAGCAAAGAATTGGATGCTGATCAAATGCATGCGGGGCCATCTGTCAGGCAGACACTCTGCTGTGGGGGATTACGACACGGCAAGTAGAGCCCAGACCAAGAGGCCAAATCCCAGTGTGGCCTCAGGCAAGCCACCGTGGAGCCTCAGTTTTCTCTTCAGGAAAATGGGGAAGTGATAATACCTACATCATTGAGTCACTGGGGATTAATACAGGATAGAGATTTAAGAAAGAGTCTGGCACACGTTTTTCATAAGCATGATCTAAACATATCAACAGCAGTGCCAGTAATAATAGTAGTATTGCTGATTCTCTATAGCCATCCAAAGGCAAGGTGCAACTCTGAATTTTGCATCACCTCTACATAAACTGCCTATTCAGTAAATACCTAAATTTTCAAGAGAGAAAGGCAGGAAGGGAGCTGTGGAGCAGATCAGTTAGAATAAAAGCAGAATTGGAGTCAGAAGATTCCTACCTGGGGACCTGCCACCTGTCAACTGTGCCCCGCTGCAGTCAGACGACTCCTCTGCACCTGGATCTCCTGGTTTATAGGAAGGAGCACAGCATATGGGCTCAGGAAGAGCACTCTCTAACGCACTCTCCACAAAGCCAAGTTTGGTGCAGGGGTTGCTGCAGTTGCTTAGGGTATACCTGAGCATACTTTTGTGGCTTTGACTACTCTTCGGTTTGGGGAAGCACACACTGGGGTACAGCTACCCCAGCAGTGAAATTGCCAGAGGGTAAAGTCCAAATACTTCCTGACACATTTCTGACTCCACGAGGTGGAGGAAAACATACACTTCCTGGAACCAAAGGCAGCGTTGACCCAGCAGAGAAACTGTAGAGGAGATTGGGTGGGGAGAGGCAGGCCTGGGGAGGTGGGGCCTTCCTTCCCACTCACTGAAACAGGCCTATTATGGGTTGACTTGGCACCCCCAAAAAGATGGTGAGGTCCTAACCCACAGTATCTGTGAATGTGACCTTATTTAGAAATAGGAGCTTTGCAGATAATCAAGGTAAGTGGGCCCCTAATCAATGAGACTGGTGTTGTTATAATAAGGGGAAATTTGGATACAAGACACACACAGAAGAAAAATGATGTGAAGACACAGAAAGAGCACCATCTATAAGCTAAGGAATGCCTGAGGCCATCAGAAGCTAGGGGAGAGGCATAGAACAGATTCTCCCTCCCTGGCTCAGAAGGAACCAGACCTTGCTTGACCTTGGACTTCTAACCTCTGAGATGGGGAGACAATACATCTCTGCTGTGTAAGTCACTCAGCTGGTGGTACTTTACAGCAGCCCTAGGAAACCAGTACAAGACCTGAATGTCAAAAAGCAGCAGCAAGGCTCTGGGCCTAACCCTCTCTACCCTCTGCCCCGGTAGGTCATGGCTAGGAGAAGGGCAACGGAGCGCCACCTATTGGTGCCAAGACAGACCTGAGCTCACAACCACACAACAGGCAGGAGCGATGGGGAGCATTTTCCTTTTCACCCCCATTGTCTGTCCCCTTCAAATAGCGGTTTTCCTTTTTTAACCACCTCGTGCTCCCAGCATTTTTGCTGTCTACTCTAAGAACACAAGGGCCTAGGGGGACCCAAGGTCCAGAACTTCCCAACTGTGAGTCGTTTTCCAACGGATACCCACTTACTGCTGGCTCTCACTGCTTAACATCTCCTATCCACTTAAAAAACAAACTGAAATACTTTCTTTACATTTACCTTAAATATAATATTCATATAATCATGGCACTGATGTGCTAGTTATTTTTCTAGTATGTATTAAATATATAAACTATTAAAATCATAAGTGTTGTTTCACGTACTCAGGTTTGGAGAACATTGGCTGCAATCAATCCTAGTCTTTCTTCCTTTTTTCTCCTCAGTGACCAAAGAGAGGCCCAAGGCTACGCGAGCCTTGCTTCGTCCTGCAGGACCCCTGGACACCCGCCCCAAGTGTCTCATCTCATCAGAGGCTTGCCCTTGGCTCTGTCCTCAGGAGACGCTCCTCTCTTCCCTGGGTGTTCATTAACGCACGGGTTTCTCATCGGGGGGCTGCTGGTGTGGGGAGCAGGACGATTCTTCGTGTTTGTCTGCCCTGTGCACTTGAGGACATTCCTCACCTCCAACCCCCTCCACGGCACGCTGGCAATGGGCCTCCGACAGCACCACGAGCAAAGCCTCCCACCTCCATTTCAGCTTCGTACCCACAGCCTTACATTGTCTCCTGTGCCCAGAGTCTCATCTCATTTTCAAAGCACAAGGTTCCTTTTATGATTCCATTTCATAGACGAGAAAATGGAGGCACAGAGAGGCAGCCTCTGCAGCTTTACCTCCCACAGCAAATAAGTGATGGAACCAGGGTCTGAGCCCAGCCATGTCCGGATCTGTAGCAATGTGGGGAGTGGGAGAGCACGGAGCTGGGAGCTGGGAGACCAGGTTGGGGGGGTTGTTTTGCTCCTCCCTGTGCAAGGACTTCACCTCGGAGTTCTCATCGGAAAATAAGAGCTTTGGGCGGAAGGCTCTCGGGGGTTCCTGCTGACTCCTAAGACCCGATAGGGTCTTCTGTGAGCCTAGACAGCTGGAGCAGATGGGAGGTCAGCAGCAGGCCTCGCAAAGGCTGTGGAAGCTGACCCTGCAGGACACAGAGCTCCCCATCCTCACCATGTGTGGTGAGGCCGCCTGCTGGCTGATCACAGGGCTTTCACACTTGGTCCTCTCCTCCTCATGCCCAGGCATCTACCCGACCACACTCAGGGCATCTGAGGACATGGAGGATGTTATCTGGCCCAGAATGCTGGGCCCAGTTTCCGGGGAATGAGTCAGGTGAGGCTGCAGGTAACCCAGATAGCCACTCTCTGCACGGTCCCTAGAGGAGGCTGCCCATGAGAACCGCCATGCCCAGGGGACAGCATGCAGGAACAGTTGCCTTAGCTGGACACTGATTCCTCCCAGCAGCTCCAGAGGTGGAGGAGGAGGCAGTTGCAACAGCTACAAATTCCTGCAGATTCTATAATGCCATTCCCTGCATGTGGAGTGCATAGTAATGAACATGCCAGAGATGAACAATCAATACTATCCCTCCCATTAATTGTGGGGCCCCTAGGTGTGGGGCAGAGTGCTTTCCACTCAGTATTTTTTCCTTTTTAAATATTTAATACTTACACAGCCCTCTGAGTCACGGACCTTTGTCCCCATTTTAGAATGGGGAAACTGAGATTCTAAGACCTTAAAGAAGATGCCCAATGGTTGATAAAGAGCAGAGCTGGGATTCAAACCTGGGCAGCTGACTCACCACCAGCTGCTTGCCACCCTCATTAAAGCCCTGACCACTTGATGCTTGTTTTAACTTACTTCACCCAGATACAAATGAAAAGTCAGTAGAGTGGATCAGTGGGAAGAAGAAACGCAGATGCTGGGCCCTGCCCTCTCCACTGGCGCTCGTTGGATGCCACATCACAAAGAGGAAGGTGAAAGGCATCATGCTCCCTGAGCACAAATAACCTGCCTAGCCTTAAGCCCTTGACCTGAATAATCTCAATATCCACACAAGGGCTTAGCAAGCTAAGGGGATGTTAGTCCCAATTTACAGATGGCAACACTGAGGCTCACTGAGTTGAAGTGACTTATCTCAAGATCCCACAACTCGGAAGCTGCTGCGGGGATCGAAACTCTGCCTTAAGAGGCTCCAAGGAGAACAATAAAGTTCTAAGAGCTGCAGGCAGGTGGTTCAAAGCAGCTCAAAGGCCAAGTTTGTGCCAGGAGTTCTTTCTTTCCTGGGCTCTCTGGTCAGATAGGAACCCCGGGAAGATTATGTCCCCTGCTAGGCCTGGGCCAGCCTTGGTGTCCTCTGCCTGCTTGCTTATTGCTCATCCAGAAATCCCCAGCTCTGTCACTCAGCCTCATCGACCTCCATCTCCAGGCTCCAGGAAACCTGAGCCTCCCTGCACCTGCCCAGGCAGGATCCCAGGGCACGGCCTGGGGGAGGGGAAGCAAGGAGCACGAAGACCTAAGTCTGAGCTTTTTCCTCCTATCTCAGAGTCAGACTAGGACAGACCTTGCACCAAGGTTATTCATTTATTTTCCAGTCTCTTGTTAAGTTGTTGCTATTTGCCATGCATTATGGTGAGCACTGGGGAAATAGTAAATAAGATAGAATTGCTCCATAAAGATACTCCATCCTTTTTTATGGCTGTATACTGCTCTATTGCTGTCCCCAGACTTTTATGAATAAGCCCCTTTAAAGCTTTTTTTTCCTAAATTTTTATTTTGAAATAATTTTAGACTCACAAGAAGTTGCAAAAATAGTACAGAGTCCTAGGGTAGCTTCACCCACTTTCTCCAGTGCTAACACCTTACCTAACCACAGTACGGGGTCAAAACCTGGAAACTGCATATCTTATTCAGGTTTCAGCAGTTTTTCCATGCATTCATTGGTATTTTTATAGTTGTCCAAAATTCCAACATGTGTAAATTTGTGCAATTACCATCATAACCAGGATAAAGAATTATCCTACCACCACAAAGTCCCTCATGCTACCCTTTATGGAAATTAGATCCCACTTCACCCTGATTGCTGGCAGCCATTGATCTGTGCTCCGTGTCTAGAATTCTGTCATTTCAGGATATTATATAAATGGCGTCATACAGTATAAAACCCTTAGAGATTGGCTTTCTTTTTCATTCAACATAATGCCCTTGAGAGCCATCCGAGTTGTTGGGTGTATCAATACTTCATTCCTTTTCGCGGCTGAGCTGTTTCATGCATTTGCCTGTTAAAGTTTCAGGGCTATTACAGATAAAGCCGCTATGGAAAGTCACGTATAGGTTTTTGTTTGGACGTACCTTCCCATTTCTCTGTATTATATAATGGGCAGGAGTGCAGTTGCTGGGTCAGATGGTAAGGCATGACTAACTTTATAAGAAATTGCCGAATTCCTTCCCAGAGTCCCTGTACCGTTTCACATTTCTACCAGCAATGGAGAGGTTCAGCATCCAACCTCCTCACCGACCTTTGGTATGTCAATATGTTTTTATTTGAGCCTCTCTGATGGGTATATTGTTATATCCTATTGTAACTTTATCTTGAATTTCCCTAATGACCACACCTTTTCATGTGCTTATTTGCCATTTGTACTTCTTCTTCAGTGAAATGCCTGTTTTGTCCATTTTTTTGTCATTGGATATACGAGGGTGTATATATTTTGCTGTTGAATTTTTAAAGTCCTTTACATATTCTGGTCCCCAAATTTTGCAAGTATTTTCTCACAGTCTGTGGCTGTCCTTTCACTTTCTTAACTGGTTCTTTCATAAAGCTGAATTTTCAAATTTTGATAAAGTCCAACTTAATATTTTCTTTTTTATGAATTGTATATAGTATAGTATATGTAAAGAACTCGTCACCTAATTCTAGGCCATGAAAACTTTCTCCAATGTTTTCTTGCAAGCCTTATATATTTAAGCTTTATATTGAGATCTCTAACCCATTTGGAGTTAATTTTTGAGTGTGAGGCTTAATTCAAGGATCATATTTTTGTCTATAGATTGCCAATTATTTTTGCACTTTTGTCAAAAATGATTTGGGAATACTTGTGTGGGTCTGTTTCTGAGTTCTCTACTCTGTTGCATTGATCTATGTGTCTGTCTCTGTGCTAATCACAATTTTGATAACTTTGACTATGTAATAAGCTTCAACATCAGAGTAAGCCTATAACTTCCCACTTTTTCCTTCTTTTTCAATATCGCTTTAGCTAGTCCAGGTCCTTTGCCTTTCCATGTAAATTTTAGAATCATATTGTCTATATCTACAAAAACACTGCTGGGATGCTTACAGAAATGTGTTAAACCTATAAATCAATTTGGTGAAAACTGATATCTATACCGTGCTGAATCTTTCAATCTATGAACGTGGTCTACCTCTCCACTTATGTAGGACTTGCTAAATATCTTTCATCAACATTTGGAAACCTCTAGCATACAATCTATGTACCTTACTTTATTGGGCTCACACCAAAATATTTTATTTTTTGGAACAACTGTAAATGATACTGTATTTTTAATTTTGTATCCAGTGTTTCATTGCTAGTCTATAGAAAACAACTGATTTGTGTGTGTTGACCTTGGATCCTGCAAGCTTGCTGTACTCAACTAGTAGTTCTAGGAGCTGTTTTTGTTCTGTTTTTCTGTTTGTTTTTTTTTTTAGGTTCCTGTCACTCTCCTGTGCATCCCCAGCTTTGTCAGGTGGCCTCACAGACCCCCATCTCCAGGCTTCAGGACCCCAGAGCTCCCCTGCACCGGCCCAGCTGGCATGCTCACACATGGGGCCCGGAGGAGGGGAAGCAAGGAATGCAAAGGCCTAGGTCTGGGCTCCCTCTTCCCACCTTCAGAGTCAAACAGGGCAGACACTGCACTGAGGTTATACACTTATTCCCTGTTGCTTGGAGAGTTCTTGTTATATGCAAGGTGCCTTGATATAAGCACTAGGGAAACAAAGTGAACAAGGTGGAACTGGCCCATAAAGACCTACTTCATCCTTTTCATGGCTGTATACTGCTCCATAGTGATCTTGAAACTTTTGTAATGAAGCTCCTTTAAATTTTTGAACTTTAACCAATCCTCAGTTGCTGCATATTGCTTTTTTACACATTAAGACACGAGCTACTCTATGAATATGTTAGGTACATTACAGGAAAGGGAAAGCTGTTTAGCATAGTGGTTAATCTCACTTACTTGGGAATGACTGCTGAAGCCCGGGTTCTCTGTGTCCCACATAGGGATAATAATAGTACTCACCTCACAGAGCTGCTGTGGAAATTAAGTGAATACACAGGGCCTCACTCATAGCAAGTTTGTTCTTATTAAATCATGTGAAATACACATAGAAACATGAAGTTTAATAACAGATATAGAAGTTCTACATTTGCTTCTTGCACCGTCTCTCTGGAGGTGCTGTGTTTTAGTCAACCATTCCTCCTTTGGTGAGTGTTCAGCTTGTCCCACTTTTGCTGCTGTGAAGGACACAGCAAAAAGCATCCTTCTCTGTGGCTTCTTTGGCCCATGTGCCAGTGTGGCTCTAAGGTGTCTTCTGAGAAGTGAAACTGCTGAGTCAGGAGAAACGCCCATTTTTAATTTTAACAGCTACTGCCAGGCTGCCCTTCACCGTGGCCATATCCGTTTACAGTGTCTGGGCGTTGCTATTCCTCCCCCACCACAGCCCTTGGTATTGGCAGACTCTGGGCCACTTCTCTCTGGGGAGGGCAGAAGGGACCAGGAGGAAACATGGTATTCAAAGGGGACATTACCTTTATCCTCAATGTTTCAATTTGTTGACAACATGTATTCTTGAGGACATATAATTAAGAATTAATCATAAGCAACTCCCTTCAACATAATAGCCCTGATGGAGCTTAAATCTGCTGGCTGTAGTATACATCGAGCAAACACAGAGCCAACAATTCTGCTTGCAGATGGCATAAAGGGCTGTGGAGGACACCGACAGGACATGCCGATGACAAGGTGAATGACGGCGATGAGAGCTGCTGCCATTAGGGGCTGGACACAGTTCTAAGCACTTTGCACATGTAAACTCACTTACTCTGTAACTACCCCATGGAGCAGATGCAACTCTCTCCATTTTACAGATGACAGAGCTGAAGCACAGAGCTTAACTTGCCCAGGGTCACGCGGCAAATAGAGAAGCCAGGATGGAAGCACAACCACCTGGCTCCAAAGCCCAGGCTCTCAACCAACTCTGCTACGGCTGCCTTTAGCACTGGAGAATTCCTGACGGTGGCACAGGGGGCGCCACACAACCTAAGAGCCATCACAGTCCCGTGCGCTAGAACAATAACAGTGACTTGTCTGTTGATGTTGGAGAGACGAAGTGCTTTTGCACATGTAATTTTAAAAGGCTAGATAGGATGATGACAGACTTGTTAAGCCTTAGCTCCCACTCCTCCTCTACAGAGACTGAATTGGAGCTCAAGGGGGTAACAGGGTTGCCCATATGAGAGCAAGAGTGGACATTGCACTATTCTGCCTCCTGGCCCAGGGTGGTGGGCAGAATGGGGCCCCAAAGATGTTCACACCACGATTCCTGGAACCTGTGAGGGTGTCACGTTACCCGGCAAAGGGAACTTTGCAGATTTGATTAAGGTTTCAGACCTTAAAATAGGGAGATTATTCTGGTGAGCCCAATAAAATCACATGATCAAATAAATCCTTCAAAGCAGAGATCTTTCTCTGGCTGGAAAGATGTGGC
The DNA here is from genome assembly GCA_004026765.1 of Micronycteris hirsuta. Classification (NCBI taxonomy): domain Eukaryota; kingdom Metazoa; phylum Chordata; class Mammalia; order Chiroptera; family Phyllostomidae; genus Micronycteris; species Micronycteris hirsuta. Next base: position 66,940 of record PVJI01007557.1, read on the forward strand.
AGATGAAGTCACATTTTGAAGTAGGAAAGGGAGTTGCCACACTGTTGCCGGAAGGGGGCACACAGAAATCATGGGAAGGAATGGTTGCAAAGACCAGCCCCCAGATGGAAACAGGGACCTCAGCCCTACAACCACAAGGAACTGTGTTCGGCTAACAACTTAACTGAGCTTGGAATCAAATTCATCCCCGAACTTCCAGAGGAGAACGCATTTCCATTGACTGAGAAGTCAGGTGAATCTCTGGGCTAAGGGCTCGTTGAGCCACACTGTGCTTGAATTTACAACCTATACAACTGTGACATCATAAACAGATGTTTTAAGCCACTAAACTTGTGGTAATGCATTACAGTAGCAATAGAGAAATAACACACGAGTGTTGGCGTCAGCACACCACAGGTGATTTGCACGGCCTGAACACTCACTCGGTCTAAAAATTTCCCTTCTACTGACCTGCCACAGTGACTGATATTCCTGCTGACAGAGGCATATCTGAAAATTAAGGCTTTTTTTTTTTTCCTTTCAAGAGTCTTGCTGATAAGCACAGATACAGCCTGAGGTAAAGTAATATCTTAGTGGCCTATCACTAATTAACATGCAACCAGTGGTGCTTCCTGCCTCAGAACATAGAACTGGCATGTTTTGGTGCAGAGTCCAGAACTTCCAAATGGAAATGGATCCTGCTCTGAAAGCCCTGAATAGCCTGTAGGGACTCAGGGTTCATTGGCAACAGGAGGGACAGTGGACTCCGATATAGTTTCATCTGGAGATGCCATGGTCTTGCAGTGCCCTGACTTATTGCCTTTGCACCTGCTGTTCTCTATGCTAAGAATGCCTTTCCCTCAGCTCTTCCTGGGGATGGCTTTCATTCATCGTCCAGGGTCAGCTCATCAGAAAGCTCTTCCATTACCACCTGGCTAAAGCAGCATTTCTCCCTCCTAGTCACTGTGATCTTCTCCATGGCCCTATCACTCTGCGTGATCTTCTTTGCGGGTGGAAGTTCTTATACTTCCCACCCCGACTAGGCTAGCAGCTCCAAGAATGCTGAACTTGGCCTCCTTACTGAGGTATCCCCAGTACCCAAACAATGGCTGAAACATCACGGACATTCAGCAAATATTTTCTGAGTGAATGGAAGATTAAATACAAGGTAATGTCTGCCAAATGCAATAAGAAACATAAAGGGTGAGGTTCCATAAGGTTGTAGAGGAAGATGGAAGAGAATTAACTGAAAAGGTCCAAGATGTTTCTTTGGGAGGAACACAGTTGAGGCAGATAGGATGTGGTCCATAGGAGGGTGGACTAACACAAGCAAAGGCAAGGCAATGGGGCAACACTAGGGCAGCTCAGGTAATGGGAGTCAATCCCGTTTGGCCAGAATAAAGAGTGAAGCTCATTAGGCTTAAGCTTCAGCATTTATCACTTGCATAGGCATTTCCAAAGCCCTATCTAGGTGCTCACATAGTCACATGTTCCTATTACATTTACAAGACTGTGGTAGTTAAATCATGATCGATTAAAAGCAATCTCTCCTTCTACCTGACTTCCCTTCCACTTCTTTTCGTGTTCAGTGGCACTTCCTTTCGTGTTCAGTGGCACTGGAATCCCTGGGGGCATTTTTTGGGATCTAACTAAGGGAAGTTGAATTGGGGATACTTCTAGTTTGGATTGAGTGGGCTATATTTCTGCAGTTCACAGTCACATCCTCACGTAGTTAAGTAATTGCTAGCTATCCTTGTATAGGAATAGTTTCCAGGAATATTCTTAACACCCACTGGGCCCATGCACCTGGAATTATGACATGAAGACGTGTGGCAATATGAATATACCCCCAAGGATGTGGGCGGTGGAAGAGAAACGGGTTTGAAACGTACAGAGCCAGAAGCTAGTCTGTGGAAAATGATTCTAAATCTTTCAGCACGTATCTCAAAGAGAGCTGATAGTGATTTTCCAAAACTTAACAGGAGCTCTAAAAATTTATTGCCAATAAACTGTTGTGAAGCTGAAAAAAAAAGTTATCACTTATCAATCACAGAGAACCAAATCCAATCCACAGGCTGTAGAAAGATAGAATAATCTTTCTTTTCTTTCTGTGGGTAACGACATTTTAAAGTCCTCATCAGATGCAGAGGCAAAGAGGGAGAAGGAGAGAGGCGTGTGCCACTGTTTGCACTGGCAGTCACGGAAGTCAACTGGAGGGAAGCCACGGTCAAAGTCATGGAAATGGGATTGCTTGCCCACAGCAAGAGGAGAGGACGGTGCGAGAAGGGCTTGGAGGAAGAGACTTTGAGATTCATTCTCATTTAGTTAAGGGAAAGGAACAAGCATTGAGCAACTACCCTTTGCCAGGCCCTGTGCTAATAACTGGGTGTTTATTCTCTTGTTTAATTTTCAACACACCTACAAGGTAACAATGGTGTACTCTTTCCATAGACACAAAAAGGAAGCTCAGAAGAGTTAGGATTTAACTGAGGTCTGTTCAGCTCTAAAACCCATGTCATTCCCAGCACAGGCGGATTGAGATAAAAAAAGGAAGTACTTTGGGGCAGTGACACGGAAGCTGGTACCAGACGGAATATGAGAAGGGAAGGACGCAATGGCCAGGGTGGTGCAGGGGCCAAGAAGGAAAACGCAAATGCCCACGGGCGGGGCAGTAAAGCAAATGAGTGAAGGGATTTACAACACAAGAGTCATGCCCTGGCCGGGTGGCTCAGTTGGCTGGAGTGTCATTCCATACACCAAAAGGTTGCAGATTCGATCCCCAGTCAGGACACATACCTAGATTGGGGGTTTGATCTCTAGTCGGGGCGCATATGGGAGTCAACTGACTAATGTTTCTCTCTCTCTCCCATCCTCTCTCTCTAAAAAATTAATAAACATGTCCTCAGGTGAGGATTAAAGAAAAAGTCACAGGCATAGTCTTTTTCTGCACAGATTAACTTATACTTTCTTTTTGAAAATGCATGGCCTCCTCAGTCTAGGTTTCATTTTCTTGGGTACAAAAACTGTTTTTTGACTGCAGGGAGTACAGCTATGTGAGTACACTGGATTCTTGGTTTCAGTGGTGGGAACTGTGGCAAATTGGAGAAGTACTCAAACTACTCAGCTCCAGCCCATAACACCAGGCAGAAATGCAGAACCAGGATTGCCAGACTGGATTTTCCAAGAGAAGCCAAAAATCCAGAATTTCATGTGAAATCTTAATTTCTAAATGTTGTTGATGAATTTATTATTGTTATTAGAATAATGTGTAGCAACAAGACATAACTATGAGTCAGCTATGGAACCCTGTTCGACCTTCAGCTAATGAGGTTGGTGAGAATAATGAACAATGAAACTAAAATAATAATGATGACGGTAATGAACATGTGAGTATTTAATACACGCCAACTACTGTTCCAAATGCCTTACCTGAATTAACTCATTTAGGCTTCAACACAACCCTGTAAAGATAGATATTATTATCCCCTTTTTATAATTGGGGAAACTGAGGTCCAGGTAGCCAGGAAGGGTGGAGAGAGAATTCACAAGTATTCTGACTCCAGAACTTGGTTTTCAATCTCCAAAGCTGGCTAAGAAAAGGGCTCTGGATTTCACACTCAGGGGCAGGGTAATTGTCCTAGGGGTTGAGGCTGGGCTTCAGAAGGCACATGGACTCCTGAAATTACTTACCAAGGTTTATGTGGATGCAAGAGTGTGTTCATCAGAAAGGAAGTCTATAGCTTTCATAAAGTTCTCGAAGAAATCCTGAAAAGGTGAGGAATGACTGATTTAGGACCCTGAGTAACTTCAGCACTGGAGAAGCCAGTCCCAGAGTAAGGGGCAGAAGCTGAATGACCAGGGGTTAAATGGACAGTCAGCCAGAGAGGGGGGATGTGAGGCCTTTTTAGAATATTGGCAGTGAAGGAAGAGAAAGCAGGGAGAGTAACTCGAAGAGAAAGCAGGGGTAAGGGAAGATTCTAAAGATTAGAGAGACCTGGGCATTTTGTCCACTGAGGAAGGAGGCCAGTGGAGAGGGAGACACGGAGGGATTAATGGTTCTTACAAGGCAAGGATGCTTTGGAAAAGGGCCATGACATCGCTGCCAAAATGAGGATCCCAAGAAAGCTGGTTAAGCTGAACTAAAACAAGACTTCACCAAGGCAAAGCAGCTTCCCTCCCCTTTTCTGGCTCCCCCAGAAGTAAAGCTGGAGAGCTTTTCTTACCCACCCACCCCTTCCTACTCCCCTGTGGGGCTCCCGCCAGCAAGCCTGCTCACCATTCAGAGCTGGGGTCAGTGCACCGGAGGATCGGCTAGTGTGAGTCTCTTACGTAGCCACCAGCCTCTACGTCCCTCCAGGACTGGGGGATGTAGCCACCTCTTGGCATTCTCCAAGAAAAGCAGCCTCCCCATCCCCCTTATAAATGTTCCTTCTGGCATAATTTTCACTCAGATTCATTTGATTCCTACAGTATCTGAGTACCACTTCTAGTAGAAAAGAAATGTGTGATCATCTCTTGAGATAGAAATCTTCTGAAGTACACTCTGACATCAATCTAGTATGATTGCATCCATTCGACTTGTTATTTTCTCCAACAGCTATTTACCGAAGGCCTGTCAGGCGAAGGGCTAGGGGCCAAGGGATATAATGGTGAGCAAAACGGGTGGGTTTCTCTGCTCTCTGAAGACTTAAAGCCCAGTAGGAAAGACTGGATTTAAAATACAGAAACTATGGTAAGTAGATGAATTTAAAAGAACAAGATGCTATAAGTGTATGCTGTAAACTGAACATGTCCCTCTAAATTCTCATGTTGAAACTTAGCCCCCAAAGTGGAATCAGAATGTAGAGCTTTTGGGAGGTGATTAGGTCACTCCGAGGGTGGAGCCCTATGGACAGGATTAGCACCATATAAAAGAGACCTCGGGAAGCTCCTTTGCCTCTTCTGCTGTATGGAGGACACAATGCAAAGACAGCTGTCTATGAAACAAGAAGTGGACTCTCACCAGACACTGAGTCTGCAGCACCTTGATCTTAGACTTCCCGACATCTAGACCTGTGAGAAGTAAGTTTCCGTTGTTCAAGTCACCCAGCCTATGGTATTGCTATCATAGCTGCCTGAATAGACTAAGACTAAGGATAAAGGTCAGAACTGGCTTTTCTGAGGATATTGTTTTTGAGGTGAGACAAGAAGAATAAATCAGAGTTAACTTTCTGAGAGCTAAAAAGGTGGAAGTGTGGTGGTTGGGAGGTGATGGACAGTCAGACCAAGCGAGCCGCAGGCACCGTGAATGGAAAGAAAGTGCCCCGCCCCCCCACCAGAGGCAGTAGCAGACGGATGCACATCATGTGCCATCACGGCTGTGAGCACGGGCCCTGTGAGACACAGAAGCAGCACTAATTCTGAGTCAGGCTCACGCAGGTGGATGAGTTAGTGGCAGTGGTGATGTCTTAGCAGAATTAGGAAGTTTAATGTATAATTTCTTGGACTTTTTGCTGTACCTCTTAATACAAATCCTAGATTTGGAAAATTTTCCCATTTAAGTGTCTCTTCTCCTAAGGGTGGAAGCCAGAACTCACTTTCCTAGACACCCCTGAAGCTAAGATGTAGGCGTTGTTCTTGGCTGTGTGTCCTCCAAGCTCACTTATCTGATCCCGCTGGACATTCTGTGAGTTACCTACTACAGTGTAACATTTTCCTGTTCTTTTCAAAGTAGCTAAACTGGATTCTCCTGTTTGCAACCAAGAACTCTGACAAATACAGGAAGGATGATTAAGTCAGTAGAGGAAAATGGTAGGAAAGGAGGCAGGAAAGGAGCCTGTGCACAGGGTTGAAAAATAGTATGACGTGGCAAGGAAAACATAATAGTTTAGGAGGCAAATATCCCCAAAGTCTGAGAAGGAAGTATGTTCAGCTTGGGAGCCCTAGGGGTACTTCTGTATTCCTGACCCTTCTGGGAACTTGCTGGGTATCTGCCACTCCAAACAAAGGATTCTGGTGGTGGGGACATGTCATAAATGTGTAGAAATGTTGGGCACGATGAATACAATACCTTGTTCGTGAAGTTAGGATGTTACCTGTATCTCCTCAGACCCTTTAATCTTCTCCCACCAGTATTTATGAAAAAACACACCCTTGAGAACCATGACCTGTTAATTGTGTGGCCTTGGGTATTAGGTCACTTTAGTTTTCTCTCTGTTTCCTCATGTGAAGTGAGTGTTATTTGACAGAGTGCTTGTAAGAACCTTTTGTAAACTGCAAAGTGATAAATAAATGTGATAGATGGTTCTCACTATCTTTGTGGTGCCAAAATAGATGTAAAAAAACAAACGAAAACTAAGATGAATAATTTCAGTGAATCAGTATGTTCAGATGGGACCCGAGGCCACGGGTTAAAAGAAGTCTACATCCAGAAAGAAACAGCATTTGACAGAGATGCTAAAAACACTGTAGTCAGTCAGGACTCTCTTATGGCTGCAAGTGGCACAAAATTTGTGCCAAAGTGGCTTCAAGAAAAAAGAAGGAAAGAAAGGAAAAAAGACAGCAATTGAGAGAAAGAAATCTCATATCACCAAAAATGATTCAGGCACAACGAAATTCAATGATTCTAGTTATAAGATCACAACTCTGACTCTTTTCTTCTCTTGTTCCATCCTTATTCCCAGCCATTTTTGGACAAATTCCTCCTGCTGCCAAGAATGCTATAGCAGTTTCAGGTCCATATAAACCTAGGTTCTGATCTATTTGAAAGGGACGTGGTTGCACCTCAGAGTTTCCTGTAAAAGCCTCCTTTCATCTCTTTGGCCCAAACTAAATGGTGTGTTCTGCCTGAACCAATAGCTTATGATAGGGAATATGATGATCTAATTGGCCAAATCTGCAGCAGGTGACCATATCCAGAGCTAATCAACACCACCTCACTCACATGAACTGGAAATGGGGTACAGCACGCATATAAAAAGGAGTGGTTTAAAACAACTGAAAATAGGACTTCTGGTCAAGATGGAAGCATAGGTAAACATGTTTCATCTTCTTGCATGACTACAAAAGTTACAATCAGACTACAAAACAAAACCACCCAGATTCATCAGAAACTCAAGCTGTATGGAAGTCTGACAACCAAGTATTTAAAGAAGCCACATTCATCCAGATGAGTAGGAGGGGTGGATATGTGGAGGCACTGAGAGGTGACAGAATGGGTTGTCCCACATTCATGTGTGGAGGATAAAAATTGGGAGGGATGCCTTGGGAGCGAGCAGCCCCAGACCAGATCACAGAGCCCAGGGTTCCAGCACAAGGAATATAAGTCCCCATAACTTCTGGATAAGTCCTGTGGGGGTTGGGTTGGTGGAAGAAACTGCAAGATTCTCAGGAGACACCTCTTAAAGGGCTTGTAAAGGTCTCAGGACTTATGCAGACCCACCTCCTTTGAGATTCAGCACAAGGGCAACAGCTGGAAGGGCACAAGTAGCATATGGGGAGAAAATGAAGTGACTAGCAACAAAGAGAGTGCCAGGAGACAGCTTCCTCCAGGGCAAATCTCCGGAGGTTAGGCAGTGGCATTGTCCACTCTCTGAGCCCTCCCCATACAAAGTCATCACCCTGGAGATTACTTAAGGCCCTCCCCAATTTACAGGTGCCTTTTCTACAATAGGCCACGCTTCTAAGACCCCGAGTCAAAGCATCTCTACCTAATACACAGAAACAAACACAGGAAGGCTGCCAAATTGAGGAGGCAAAGAAATATGGCCCAAATGAAAGAATAGAACAAAACTGCAGAAAAAGAACTAAATGTAACAGAGATAACCAACCTATCAGATGAGAAGTTCAAAACACTGGTTATCAGGAAGCTCCAGGAATTCACTTGGTACTTCAACACCATCAAAAAGACCCAGGCACAAAAGAAGGTTGCATTAAGTGAAATAAAGAAAAATCTACAGGGAACCAACAGTGGAAGGGATGAAGCTGAGAATTAAATCACTGATTTGGAACCTAAGGAAGAAAAAAAGCATTCAATCAGAATACCAAGAAGAAAAAAGAATTTTAAAAAATGAATAGAATAAGGAGCCTCTGGGACATCTCCAAATATACCAATATCTGAAGTATAGGGGTGCCAGAAGGAGAAGAGAAAGAACAAGAAAGTGAAAACTTATTTGAAAAAATAATGAACAAGAACTTCCCTAATTTGGTGACGGATATAGACATGAGAATCCAGGAAGCACAGAGAGTCCCAAACAAGTTGGACCCAAAGAGGACCACACCAAGGCACATCATAATTAAAATACCAAAGGTTAAAGAGAAAGAGAGAATCTTAAAAGCAGCAAGAGAAAAGGAGACAGTTACCTACAAAGGAGTTCCCATAAAACTATCAGCTGATTTCTCAAAAGAAACTTTGCAGGTAAGAAGGGACTGGCAAGAAATATTCAAAGTGATGAAAAGCAAGGACCTACAACCTGAATTACTCTAGCCAGCAAAGCTATCATTTAGAATCAAAGGGCAGATAAAGTGTTTCTCACTCAAGGTAAAGCTAAAAGAGTTCATCATTACCAAGCCATTATTACATGAAATGTTATAGGAACTTATTTAGAAAAAGAGGGAGATCAAAACCATGACCATTAAAAGGGCAACAAATTCACAACTATCAACAACTGAATCTAAAAAACAAACTAAGAAAACAAGCAGAACAGGAACAGAATCATAGATATGGAGGTCATTTGGAGGGTTATCAGCTGTGAGGGGGAAGAGGGAGAATAGCGGAAAAGGTGCAAGGGTTAAGTACAAATTGGTAGGTACAGAATAGAGGGATGTTAAGAACAGTATAGGAAGTGGAGAAGCCAAAGAACTTAGATGCATGACCCACGGACATAAACTAAGGGGGGACTACTGGAGGGAATGGATGGGTACAGGGTGGAGGGGGCAAAGGGGAAAAATTGGGACAACTGTAATAGCGATCAATAAAATATATTAAAAAAACAAATGAAAGTATATTTCATATATAGTTACTGACAGAGGGTATTTATTAGGCTTTGAAGAATCTAAGTGGTATCCATCTTAAAAAAAAAAAAAACTTACTAACAATGCTGCAAACAGCTCCAAGTTCCACACCTTTTCTGGCCGGGAGGAGACTTACCTACTCCAGGAGCTCCTAAGAGTTATGGGTCCTGAGGGCGACTTGAATCCAGATCTCTGAATAGACCTTTTACATGTTGGGACTCTTCTAACTTTCCACAGAGCTCCCTAGTCTGTTTCTTTATTTGATCTAAATTCAACCACACTCCTATGAGTTAGAGAAGTTAAATAACTTGCTTAAAGTCATACTGTCAGCCCAGATATCCTGCCTCCTGGGTTACAAACAGGCCCGTGGGTCCACCCACTCTGATCCTGGTTACTGACAGAAATCCTATGGGCAAGTTATGGGAGGAAAGACGTCCTCAAACAGGCATTGAAACATGAAGGGTTACGAAAGCAGAAGGCGAACCAGACGGATTTGGTCTGTGCGTAAGCTCGAAGTCTAGCGTGGACACAGACAAAAAAAAAAAGAGACTGCTCCCTGTTCCTATGACATAGGTAAGCACAGAGCCATCTGGGAGATCCTACCGATTTTGATGGCGACAGTGTTCTTCAAGGGAAGACAGGACGAGCAAGTCTGTATCTTTAAGGATCACATAACCCCCATTTTAATTATTAACTTGCTGCATTATTAACTGACCAGCTGTGTGTGGTGGAAAACCACAGCTACAACTCTTTCCTGGTGGAACCTCCAGGCCAGTGGTTCCGAAACCTTCCTAGGGAGCATGAAGAACCTGATGAATGATGGAGAACATCCTTCCAGAAAAACACATGATTTGTCTGTAATTTCAGGCTTCAGTTAAGATTATGGCTCTAGGTATTTCCTTCCAGTGTCTTGGGGGACTACCCACACTAGAGCTAATGTTGTCCCAGGTGCCCTACCTTTCCTGGTCTCTTTCTGAATAATACCCCACTCCCATCCCCCAAAAGGCAGCCTCAGGAAAAGGAGGAAGAGGAAGGGGTTAGGAGGTGAGAGTCAGCACAGACCTAAATTATTTTGGAAGAAAAGAAAACAAAGTTCTCTCTATTGAATTGCCTTTCGTAAGGCACGGGCCAAACAGAACTGTGAGCGGACATTCCCATGGGTGAGAGCGCGCGCCTGCAGCCTCCACCGCGCACGGTGCGCTCACTCCCACCTGCAGTCATGCAGCTGCGGTCTTCCCACCTGCAGTCATGCAGCTGCGGTCTTCAAAGCTTTGGTTTCACTCTACCCACACTGTTTCCATTTTTCTCTAAAACAGTGCACTTGACCTTAAGTTTCTCTTAAAAGGAAGCTTTCTATCACCACCATAAGTGAAGAGCCACAAATATTATTTGAAAAAATTAAATGCTCAGAAATAAAACAATGTTATTAAATCCCAGCTAGTTTTTTTTTTTTTTTTTAAAGATTTTATTTATTTTTAGAGAGAGGAGAAGGGAAGGAGACAGAAGGAGAGAAACAGCAATGTATGGTTGCCTCTCACATGGCCCTCATGGGGACCTGGCCTGCAACCCAGGCATGTGCCCTGACTGGGAATTGAACCGG